>VXBJ01001355.1:127801-174977 GCA_013400055.1 Nycticryphes semicollaris | reverse complement strand
TGGGGGAAGACTGGGGGAGCGGGGCGGTGGGGCAGTGCCGTGAGGAGAAATGGGGCGCCGAGCAGCGGTGGGGCGGGGGGATGGAGTAGAGGGGAGCACCTGGGGCGGTGTGGAGGGGGCCTGGCGGGAGGTGAGCGCCCGTGGGGTATGGGGGGGACGCGGTCCCAGGGGTAAGGAGGGGTGCCAGGGCCCGCGCCCCCATCTCCTCCCTCCCACTGGGACGGTTGTCACTTGCTCCTGCCTCAGGCTACTCCCGCGATAGCGTTTGGGGGGCGCCCGGCCTCCCCAGTGGCATGGGGGGTGTGTGTGGGGAGGTGGACTTGGGGCTCAGCGGCGCTTGGAAAGTTTATCCATCAGGAAAATTAATCTCCGGCAAGCTTTTGTGTGGGGGCATCCGAAATCAGAGCTTTAAAAAAAAAATACATATATTTAAAAAAACACCCCAAAACACCCTGCCCCGCGCCCCCCAATCCACTAAACCTCATCCCTGCAGTTGTCAGCAGCTTCCTTGCAGGGACCCTCTGCCTCAAGGAGGGGTGTAATCCCTATCCCACCTCCTCCCCGCGTCAAGCTTAACGGGGAGCAGTAGTTGAGGTGCTTTTTGTTTGTCCAGGGCAAATGAATTAAAATCGCTGAGCTGTGCAAACGCGCCCGAGCCCCAGCGCCCAAGATGAACGCGATGGCGTTTTGGGTTTTATTTTAATTCAATGTCTCCCGATAACATTTTGCGCCAGGTCGGTTCTTGCGAATGCTAAGAAAGCCTGTAAGTCAATGAGCTCAAATATTTGCGCTCTTTGTCCAAAAACTGTTTTTCTTCCTCTGTGGGTCAGGCCAAGTGCCAATCAAAGTTGTTTTTCAAGCCTCTCTTCCCTGCAGTCGGACTGCTTTTTTTCTTTCTTCTTCTTTTTTTTTTTTTTTTTAAGGGTTTGGTTTTTGGAAAGGAGGTGTGTATTTAGAGGAGGGGGGAGGAGAAATGTTAAAAATCGGTCAGAGAGAGAAGCAGATCTTAAAAATCGTGTTTCTCAAATATTTTAATGGAAACAAAATCTTATTAAATGTGCATGCTTGGTATGTGCAGTTATTTTTTCCATAAACTCTTGGATCATATTACAGTTGATACTTGGTGCTCAGCTCTGAGCTCAGCTTGCGAGAAATGTAATGGATCAGAGAAGCGCACATCAGCGGAGTCTGATTTTTAACCATTTCGTTGCAGGATCGAATTCCTGCTTGGCTTTAACTTGCTGCTGTTACTGCTTTAAGAAAAACAAGTACTTAAAAGAGAGAAGTTCTGCGGGGTTAAAGCCCAAAACAGCTTCAGACTTGACATATGTCTAAAGACATACAAATTAGCCGGTGCCAAATATGTCTGTAGAGAAAGAAGGGAGGGAGCTTGCTTTGTTCTGCCAAATAATCAAAATGTTTTGTTGACAAATAAAGTGGTGCTTGGCAGCGCTTGTAGATCTAAAATTAAATTTAAATTATTGAATTTTTTTGAAGCCATACTTTCATCCTGCTGAGTAGGACTTTTTTTGTGTAAGTCTTTAATATCTCGTGGGGGGGTAGGGGTGGGACAAGGTACTTCCCTTGTAACAGGATACCTGCTCGATTAGATTTATCTTTTATTATTAATTTTAAGTAATTTAGGGAGGGTGAGGGTAAAACATAGGTACCCAGTTGAATCTGTTGAGGAAGGCAGCTCAACGCTGTCCTGGTTTGTCTGTGGTCAGTTCAGCTACTTCTGTTGTGAAATTGGGGAAAGGAAAATAGAAACTGAGCAGCAGCCCATGAAACCCTCATGAAATATAGGTGCTTTGTGCTTCAGTGGTTGCACTAGGACATCATCACATCCGTGTTTTAGGCTGGACAATAAACTTGGAAGTATAAAGCTACTGACAACATCTGTGTTCATTTAAAAGTTGGTAAAATAAAATTCACTGTAAATTTTAACCTTTTGCACTTTGTTGACAACCATGCAAGTAGAAAACAGGGAGGGAAAAAAAAAATAAAAGCTTGGTGGAAGTGAGATGCAAATTTGACCCGAGTGTCAGAGTAATAATCTTCAGATAAGTGCTGCCTCATCTGTTCTTTTGATGGTGGTGGTGGTTTTTTTTTCAATGCTCATGTGATAGCATACTGGAAAAATGATTAGCCTTAAAACATGTTGAATCTCTTCTGCCCTCCTCAGTCTTAAGTCTTTATTTGAAGCCACTTAAATGCTCACGGTTCAGGTAGTTCTGTTGTCAAAATTATAAGGGGCAATGCAAGCTTTCTACTTGGTGACATACAATGAAGTTGGAAAGAGTCTAGCAGGTTTGCAGTTCTCAAGGGTGAAGGTAAGTTTCTCTTTGACCAGGGAAACAGGAAAAGCTAGATGCAGCGCTTTAGGTTTCAGCTAATTTCAAATTAATCAAAGTTATGCTTTATTACAGAAAGTTCTATTAGTGTAGTACTAGCAACTTGCTAAGGATCCACAGGTTAAATTTGCCTATGAGGAAGGTTTTTCATACTAAAAAGATACAATTTGCAGTTGGGTTTATTGTTGTGAGACATTTTTAAATAACCAGATCTACTTGCAGAACAATTGCTGCTAATCAGAAGGGCTCAGACAGTTGTAGATAGAGCATCTGCTTTTTCTTTTTTTTTTTTTTTCCCTAAATCAGATAATCACAACCTGTAATAGGTTATGCTGGTCGGGGTTTTGTGAGTGAGTTTGTTGAACAGACAACCAAAGCTAATACTTTGACTCAGCTTAAAATAAAGGGAAGGATGAGCAAGAGATGAATAGCTCCAGTTCACGGGATTGATGGGCAGGCTCTGTCAAAACTGTGGTGTATCGGTAGGAAAAGTGCTTAAGATGGTGTAGGAGTGCTGTAGTGAGGTCTTCCATAGAGGTGGCTGAGAGTTGCTGCCTATTGCTGTATCTGGGGCAGCTTCCAGCTCTCAGATTTGAAAATCCAAAGGTGAGGGGGGAGAGTCCTAGTCAGGGGAGCTCTGGGTTATGGATCTGGAGCCTTTTGGAAACCCAAGGTTCTCCTGCCTAAACGAAATTGGAAGAAAGCAAGCAAGAAGGGTGTATGCAGGAAGGGCTCAGTGGTTCTTTGGACAGATAACTGCCTCATGAAGGCTTTTAGGAACAAGCAGAGACTCCAGAGGATGAGACAATCCTGATATGTCAGGAAACATAGGAAGAGTGAGAGTTTGCCAACTGTTTAAGCTTAGTTGCAAATTGCAAAGTGTGTGAAGGAAATGGTTCTTTTCCATGTACATACAGGTCAGTAGGACTGAAAAGAAAGTGGGTGTAAGAGTGGTTCCAGGATGGAATATTAGTTTTGTGTTAGACTTCAGCAAGGAAGGTACAAAGGCAATGGCAAAATGGGTGATGGGGGAGCGTGGTTTATAACCATCCACCGCTGTTGGCAAGTGGAAGTGAACCGGAAGTGGAGCCGACCCTCCTGGCTTGAGCTCTGTACTAGAGTCTTGGAAAATGGTACTTGAAATCCTGGTTCTGTTCCATGTTTTCATAGACCTACCCAATCAGGGTGATCCTGTGAGAGGGAAACAGCCATCAATACGGTGGGGGAAATTTTCAGGGCTTCTTGTCCTCTTTGCCAGTCTCCTTCTTCAGCATGACTCTTAGTACCATCCAAGTTACTAAAGCAAATTTTCAAGGAACAGCATACAGATACATGAAAAAAATATGTATGATATGAAACCACCAAAAGTAGGTCATGTTAAACTAATGCAGTAATCTTCTGTTGGTAGGACATTTGCTAGAGTGTCCTGAAAGCTTTGGATGGACTAAAACTAGACTTCATTCATTAAACATCTGAAATAACGTCATAGGTCGAACTCCGTGCTGCTTTAGCAAGTCAGCTGAAATTAAACTTTGGGATTTGCTAACACAAAAATGTTATAAATAACAAAAAGTTTAAGTGTGTTTGGAAAGTACTTGGGCAAATTGATAGCAGAAAAATTAAATAAGACCTGTAAATAGGAAACAGCAACACTTCGTGGTATAGTTTCTGTATGCCTTCCTGACTGTTCCGTGTCTGCTATTGCCCCCTGGCCGTGACAGGTTACTGGGCCATAGGGGCCTTTGAGCTGACACATTTTGTCTATTTTTCTGTTCCTGTTAATTAGTAGAGGAGTGATTGTGAACGAATGGGAGAGGGGATGGTGGTGGGCCATGGTGAAAGGAGAAGTCATTGTGCTGAGCCGAGACTTCCAGTGTGTTTTCAAAGGATAACTTTTGACTAGTCTGGTTTAACACTCTCACGGGTCACAATGAGAGTGTGACTGTTTCTGAAATGTGTACACACAGCAGAAGTGGTAAATACTGTTGTTCCAGGGAAAGAGCAGACTATTTTGTAAAAAGTTGGGACACCTTGAGCGCTGGGGTGAAATCCAGTGGCATGAGATGTAAAAGTTATAGGCTTGGCTATTTGTTATTCATAATTTAAGAGCAGCTCCTCGGAAGGAGCCAGGAGAAGGATGTCGGTGTGCTGGAGGACCCAGCAGCTTACTGTCAACCTGCAGAATAGTGTCACTGGGGAGGAGGGAAGCTGTGAAGGAGGGACCCAGATTAAACGGGCGCAGAGGTGAGGTGGTTGGGTGCTGGGAGAAACTGAGTACTGGTTTTGCAGGAGGAGACTAAGAGTGATTGCTTTCTTAATGCAGCAGAAACAAAGGCTGAGAGGGGATATGATTTATGTCTCTAAATACAGCCAGTGGTAATAGCCAGTGAGGAGAAATTAGCTCAAGAGGAGATGGACGTAAAATGGCCATAAATACATTTGGGCAGGAAAACTGAAGTAACCAAAGGTGTGAGGTTCTGGAAGAGTTTGTTCTAGGTCTGGTGCTGTCAAAAAAAACACACCTACTTTTAAGACAGAAAAATGTGTGAAAGTCATTAAATGATGCGTTCTTACAATAGCACCAGCCTAGGCTCAGGGAGTTGAGGTCATATCCAAAAAAAAAAAACCAAGAAGACACACTTTCATTCACTGTGTTGTTCTGTGTGGGTGAGTAGGAAAGTAGCCCGAAAGTGAACCAAAAATAGTCTAATGTCAGGTCTCATAAGCCTATGCAAGCTAAAATATGTGTCACCATGAGTCATGAAGGTGCATGGAAATGCTGTTACCTGTTCAGTAGAAATCAAGAGGCCTTCCAAGGACATCTCAACTATTTTGAGGGAAGTAACCAGGTTCAACCTATTCTGAACACAAGCAAATGAAAGTTGCTGTGCCTTTGCTTGGAAAACACCCTGGGTTTTCCACGGTGCAGCATTTTTGTCATTGAGTTGCACAGCGTAGTTTTCTTTGGAAATCTGATCAACAAATGTGACTGTCACAGGGAATCTTTTGTTGTAAAACCAAATGGTGTCTTCCATAGTTTGACCACTCTCAATAATAGTCTCGCCACACTGTAGTTGTCTTAATTTACAGTTGCCTACGTGGCTTTAAATCTCTGATGTACCTCTTTCTAAAGGAGTTATCAAAGTGATTTTCAACCTCTAGCATAAAAATCTAGGTCCGTTTTTATCTGCTCTAATTTTCTCATCTTTCAGTTGTGTACAACCTGGTAACTGCCTCCTGTGTTTGTGTCTTCCAGTCCCCTTGAGTGCTGCCGTGGTGAAACCAGCTCAGGTCACTCCACCATTTATCCCATGTACAGAGCTATGGACAGCAGACGGGTCTCTGAGAGTCCAAAATGTAGAGCTATAAAACAACCTTTTAGGGCAGTTAAGGTTGTCAGCAACAGGCCCCTCAACCTCATCATCTATTCTTACTTTTTCTGGAAAAATACGGTGAAAAAAACCGAAAACAACTTCTAGAACAGGATTCTTTCCTGTGAAATAAATGCAGTGAAAGGGTGAGTTGAAGGAGGATAAACTGGACTCTTTTCAGTGGTTCCCAGTGACAGGATGAGGGGCAATGGGCACAAGCTGGAACACAGAAAGTTCCATTCAAATATGAGAAAAAACTTCTTTCTGGTGAGGGTGACAGACCCCTGGAACAGGCTGCCCAGGGAGGGTGTGGAGTCCCTTTCTCTGGAGATCTTCAAGTCCCAACTGAATGCAGTCCTGAGTAACATGCTCTGGGCAGCCCTGCTTTAGCAGGAGAGTTGGACTAGATGATCTCTAGGGGTTCCTTCCAACTCTGGCAGTTCTGTGATTCCATGAAAGTTCAGAGATGACTGTGGTTTCTATCCTTCCCCATCCTCATGAATCTTGCAGTAATTTCTATCTTTTCTGAGTCTGACCCTTTGAAATAATTCTCCCATTCCCCCGTGTTAACTATTGGCTTCGCTGCCTGGAATCACAGAGCTCTGTTGCTCTTCACACACATATGCTGATCTTGAGGGTTCTTGGGGTCTTCCACTTTTCCCTTAAAAGCTAGTGTAAAAAATTTTCCTGTGACCTTTCTGGTCTCATGTACTGAAAATAAGAAGGCAGAACTATTAAATTTTCATTAGACCTGTAATGAGAGTGGCATGAGTGAAATGAACCTCTGGTGAAGGATGCTGTTTTGCAATGAAAAGCTCTAAGAGGTGGCCTCGCAGGAACCGCACTCATTTAGAGCAGTCGCCTCTACTTAAGACAAAGACAAAACCAAAAAAAACCCCCACCAGTCTTCCCTGAATTAGAGGGAGTGAGTGGAGTCAGACAAGGAAACAAAGTGGGGAGGAGGATTTTCTTCAGAAGAAACTTTGAGGTTTAGTGTTGGGAGTGGGCTAGCCAAGTGTGGAGGTTGTCCTCGGCTAAGAGTTACTGCTGGTGGTAGGAATGGTGCGTTGTATTAGCCAAATCACAGGCTGTGGTTTGGAGATGCGGGCTCCGTGAGCATTTGCTTTAAGTTTATTCATATTACTTAATTAGTGCTTCAAATTTCACATCTCTTCAAATGGTGGCGTTTTGAAAGCTGAAAAAAAAATGACATGGTTTGTTAAGTATCCTTGGTTTTTCCCCTCTCCCGCGTTGGTGAGGGAGCTGTTAATACTCGTTTGGTTCTTTATTTGAACCTTTTTTTTCTGCCTAGGGAGATCTGAGAGAGAGAAGATAGTGGTCTAATTCTCCCTGGCTTTGTGAAGCTAGGGGAGTTAGTCTAGAGATTTTATTATCGGATTTCCATTTACAGGGCTGGAGAGTAAAAAGGGATTGCAATCATAATTTGCTTGTCCTGGCTGAATGTTGGGTTTTGTCTAAGTGGGTCAGGATAGACTAGGGGGAAAAAGGGTGTTTTCAGCAGAAAAGAAATTGGAATTGTCAGGAGGAAGACCGCAGTTAATGAGAAATTGCACCTCATCAGCTTTGGAAAAACCTGTGTGGAAATAATTTATGCTGTTTAATTTCTCTGTTCTTTGCAGGTGTTCCTGTTTGTATGCAGAGGTCCTTCCCATTGTCTCTGGTATTGCCCTTTAAGTAGAAACTATAGGGAGCATAACGCAGATGAGTCAAGTATCTTGTGAAATTCCATTACAGGGAGGTAGGAATATTCTCCACAAACAGCTTTTTCTGACTGTTTATCAGTCAGTCCATTCAGCGCGTTAGGGATAGTTTAAGAAATTTTATGGGGTTCTTGGTATGCCACCCTGGGCAAACTAGTGTTACTGATAATAGGGGAGGCCATGATCAAGAAGTATTAATTTTAAATGTCTCTCTTAACCACTAGTTTCAAATTCTTATTATAGGATGCTTCTTGCACATCAGGCAGTGGATAACTATCAGTTGGGGCAAAACACTAGGGTAGGTGATAGTTAATACTGCGTGTTTATGACGCTGAGAAACTATTTTGTTCTTGGTGTAGACGATATCAACCATTGATTTATTCAAATATCTTCGTTCTTGCATCTTATTGAAATTGAAAGTAAGCCTTTTTTCTGCTAGGGCTTGTGACAATCGGGGACTTAAGTTAGGGAGGGGCTGAACAGGGTATAAGTAATGGTGCTTAGGTAAGAGATGTAGGTCGGTGCTCTAAATCTAAAAAGGCATCTTGAATCTTTCCTGAACATCCTGGTTACCCAAGTTTGAGTAAGATAAACAGATAGAACCTCCTGATTAAACACCCTTTTTTTTTTTTTTTTTTCTCTTGTTAATGACTCTCATATTTCTCTCAAGGTAAGTATCTTGTTTTGTTAAACCAGCAATGGATTTCTGATGGATTTTGAGCTCAACACCCAACCTAGTGAACCTGGTGACAGCACGACACCACCTGCTGTCCCCATCTCAAGGGATCAGGCGGGGAAAAATAATAGCAGAGAGGAATATGAAGTATTCCTGGCTTCATGTGTTGTGAGTAGGCTGTAACTGAAGGGATAGATAAGGCTGCACCACGCAAGGAGTAAGTTCCTCATGGATTTGGTCAATATTGTGTGGTCAGTGCATGGACCGCCCTTAGGGTTGGTGTTTAAGTCGTCCAGGATACACAAATGTTAGGTTAACATGTATGAAAGCCAGGAGGAATCACATAATTTTCAAGAATGTGGAACCATAGGTCTCTACTGTTTCTTCAAGTGCAGAAGACATTTGGAAGAAAAGTAAAAGGTGACTTTAAATTTAGGTTTTCATCTATTCAGAATGAGCAATACGCTCGTAAATACAACCAGTATGTCTCATTTGCTACACTTTGGAATCAAAATGCATAATGGTGTATCTGTGTTAAAGTGTATTAAATTTGAACTTAGTTTTGACATGGAACTAGAGAGAATTGTAAATTCTTTTAGAGTCAACTGATACTTTAAAGTATCAATTAAATTCTTCCTTACAAGGGAAGAATGGTTGCAAAGGACGACTCATTTAATGTTTCCACACAAAAATGAACATTAAATGTGACTTGTAGGTTACTTGGCAATTAAGAATTTGTGCTTCTGAGCAATTCCACATGACCTAAGTAAAACAAAGTTATGTTGATGAGAGCGAAAAAGTAGTGCTACTTGTGTTGGTGTAAGCCATTCGTAGAACAGTACAGAGCTGCTTGCTCAAAATCGTCTTTTATTTGTCTCTGGGCTGTTTATTACTGCATTGGATTCGCTCTGGTTGATACCAACAAAACAATTGAAAACCAGTGTATGTTCTCTCCTCTGTATGAATTGTACAGTTACAAAGTGTTTAATAAGACAGTATCTTAACAGCGTTGAACCTAGTTTAATAGCATGTGCCTGTAAATATGTTTAATATCTCCTCCTTTAGCCTGTGGTGAAGGGAATATAGTTACATTATTGGTTAAATGTATCTGGAGGGGTTTTGGCCATATGGTTCTAAATCTGTTTTAATGTAATTATCCCTATTAACTAAAAAAATAAAAAAATATTCCCTCCCAGTTGATTGACATTTTTCTCAGTAAAGCACCCTCCTTTCTGATTAGAGGTGTGGAAATAGTAATTTGTTCTAGCATTTAGAAATTTGATTAGACCTCTAATGAAATGGAGCGCCTACACGCTGTCTAAATATTCTACCTGACACCAGCTGGATCTCATCCAGCGTGGAAGAACACTCGAAATGTAGCTTTACTACAATATGGTTTGTGTCTTGAAATCAACTGTGCTCCCTGCACGCAAATACCCACTGGCTGTTCAGCAAGCAGGGTGAACCTTGACCCTCCCTGGAAATAGGCATCAGGATTTGATTATTCCGCTGAGCACTCATTGCCTTACTGCAATAATTAGCTTAGAGTTAGGAAATTAAGGCAGCTGTTTATGTGGAAGCATCCATACTACTGACTCCATAAACTGGACTTCAGAGAGGATGTACACATACCTTCCACGTTGCATGTATACGTATATGAAGTTGAAGCATGCTGTTCAAAAGGTGTCACTGCTCTTGTGTGGTAATATGTTGCTAACAACACACTAGAAATGAAAATTTGAAGCATCACATTTCTCTCCCCATTTGGAGCTGGCTTGTTCTGTTCCCTCCAAAGGCTGATTCGACGCCCGCTGGGTGCCGTGTCAGCTCTTCTAGCACCCATGGTTTAAGTCCTCTTTAACTCAGTTGCAGCAGTTTTCACTCGACTGAAAACTCAGAATCAGGACTCCTCATTAGCATCCCACAGTGGAAACTTCCAGCCCCTAGTGGTGGGAAACACATTAAAATTAACACTTCAGGTGCATGATGTTCATTAGTCAACAGTTCATTTTGCCTGGTTAGCTGCTTCTCTGAAATACCGAAGATAAGCTCTAGTGCATGTGAACTAGAATCATACAGCCTTTTGTCTTCTTCCTTGTAGTGTTTTTTTTTTTTATTCTGTTTCTCCACTGTATTTAATATTTTTATCTTTTGCCACCTCCACATTTAAAGAAATACAGTAGAAGTGTTGAACCAGAAGAAATCCAGCTATTAATACTAGCAGTATTAATGCTTCAGGAGACTTCAGAATTTTTTTTTCGTCTTCTGTTCCTTCCAGAAAACCCAAACCTTTCAATTACATTAGTAGTTTAATTTTTGTGTTCCTGGAGAAAGATTGGACGAGGCGGTAACATCGGGGATCCCGCAGGTAGAACCTGCTTTGAGATAAGTGACTTTTATTTCAGCAATTCAAAACTTGTAGTCTCGCTTCAACACTGATGCTTCACAAGTAGTTAGAAGAAAAGGTGTGTTGGTTGAAAAGGTCAACTTCAGGATAATTAAAGGCTGAAGGAACTGGCAGCCAGTGTTGGAGTTCTTCAGGGGAGATGGAGCTTGGAGCTTGTTACACCTGAGCAGAGGACGAGTGGGAAAAGAGAAGCCTGCACCAAGGGAGGGTGTGCTGGGGCTGTCTTTCATGTATGGCTTAGAAAAGGAAAATGGGAATAGAAGTGGAAGGAAGGTCTGCCTCCATGGCCCTTCTCTTCAGGTCACTTATGCAAAAGGTATTAGATAAAGCTGTAGTTACTTGACCTATTTATCCAACAGAAACTTGCAGTACAAGCAAAAGCAGTTTGACTCTCCAGTGCTGTTGGTGTTTTGTATGGGACACTCCTTTGGGTTAAGCTGTGCCTCATGAATACTTACAGGCAACATCCAGCCATCCAGTGTGAGTAACTGGTCTTGTTGGAGAAGCCAGGTCTATGGCGTTGGTTCTTCTTTTCCAAAAAAGTTGGAATACCTGGGACACGGCCTAACTTTTGCCTGTACAGAGCTAAGCTGCAAATAAAGGCTGTGAACTCTTAGGAGTTGGGCTCACTCTGATGGAAAGGTCTCCATTTGGGTTTAGTGACTTCGTTCAGAAAACGGGTAAGTAAAGTGGAACGCAGTGGAGGGTCTCATTAGGCAACACACATTAATCACTCTTCCATAGCTATACAAGTCTTTATGCAGGCAGGGTATAAAGTAAGTGGGTTTATTATTTCTGTAGTATTTGCCGGTGATTGTTTTGTAGCATCATTAAGTCACTGAAATGTAATTAGTCTTCTTAATAGAAACGTAGACAGTGATCTGAGGAGACAGTAGCGCCTGTCAGCTCTGAGGGAGGTTGGAGGTAAATCTGAAGTTCTGCCAGTCTGCTGGCCTGGACGGCCAAAGAGAGCAGGAAGAGCTGATCTGCCTCAGACACGTCTCTGTATTTACATGCAATAAATCTTCTGTAACAGTTACGAGTCTTCATTTTTGAAAATCAGCATCTCTTTTAAGCTCTGTCAGGAAAATGTATTTGCACTTTAGGTCTCCTCTGCCACCAGCTCAGCCACATTAAGTCAGTGTGTTTTGGAGATTGTATCTCGGTAGTGACTCACTTTGGTAAGACATAGCTTAAGACACAAAATGTTCTTTTAAAAAAAAAAGAAGAAGAAGAAGAAAAGAGGAAGAAACTGCCTGACTGCAAGTATTGTTATGGTTGTTCCAGCAAGTTGGTGGCTTTCAGATGTTTCTGAGCTGAAGCCTGTTGGTCTGTTGGTCTCTTGCCCAAGCCTCTCCCAGACTAACCAAATGTAAAATAATTAGCTTGTCAGTTCCTTGCTTGTTGGAAAACAGTCATCTCCAGCCTTTGCAAACAAGACTCCTTGGAGAAATAATTTTCTCTAATTGGTGACTATTTTAGGATTTCTTATCAGATGAAGAATCAAAAGGGCTCACCCATGGTTTTCCAGCTGTGGCCCTAGCACCTATAAGTTTTCTCGGGATTTGTTTCAAGGAGACTGTGTAAGAAAACTTATTCCAGTAAACTCAGAGACATGATGTAGGTGCCACCTCCTTCTGAAAACTGCTTACGATTCAACTAATCAAAAAAGGCTTAAACTCCTGGCTTAGACAGCAAGGCGCTTGCTCTTGGAAATTGTACCTTTAGGCTAGAGGTAAAGCGTGTTAGTCAGGGAGATTTTATTTTTTGTCTGGCACGTTCTTTCTGTTTGAGTCATCAACCAAAGAAAGATGGCAAAAAAAAAAACCCTCCAAAAGGTGCTTCTCTTAAAGCAGAAGGACATTGCTCCTTTTAGGCGTCCAGAAGGACTATCCCTTTCCAGGCAGAGCTGTGGGAACAGCGTCAGTGTTCTTTACGTTATTTGGAGTGTAGCAAAGACACTCAGTGGTCATCAATTGTACACGAGCATTTGTCCGAGACACTTGTGCCAAGGGGGCTTCTCATTTTTTTAAAAGCTTTTCAGTAGATTAATTTTTCAAATTTTAAGGGACCTCAGTCACAAGTTCTATTTGCTATAAACTGGAAACATTATGTCAGCCTCATGTTGTAATATTTTTATATCTGCTTGAATTTTACTGTGAATGGCTTCATGGTGAGGTAGCATAGCCAACATCTGCTTATGTTCTTCCAGGTAGATACCATCAATCTAAACAAACATCATCTGCTCATCAAGTGAGTTGGAAGGGTACATATTTATATTGTCTTCATGTTTTAACTCTTCAGGGTTTGGGTTTTTTTGTTAACCTTTTTCAGATCTAAATTGATGTAACTTCTGATGAGGCACATTCAGAAAAGGACAAAAGAATAACATTTGCTTCCTAAAACCAGTATTAGTAAATAATTGAAGTGTAATGTACTCAAGATTATGGAGTAAATGATATGATACCACCTGTGTTGAACAGACACTGTGGGAATGTTCTCACCCAGGGACTAAGGAGCTCCATAGCATGGTGTCATGATTTGGGCTGAGCTGGCCACTAAAACTAACAACAGATGGGCTGCATCTTTTAGACTAGATTAACAAAATGCTTGTTTCTGCAATGATCCAATTCAGTTGAAATGTCTCATTCTTTGGGTGATGCCAATTCCTATATATATTAGAAAATATATATTTTTTTTTTAAATAGCATTTGTAGAATAGTATAATTGAACCATTCTGCTGCAGATATATGATATAACAGCTTTAGAGCATGTATAGTGAGTCAGATCAAAATTTAGTGTCCTCCTCTCTCTGACAGTGGCCAAGGGAAGGTATCTAAGGAAGAGGACACAAAGTAGAGCAAGTTCATTGTGACCATCCCTTGGCACTGTCTCCCAGTCTCCAAGTATTTGCAAGTTGAAAACTTCCTGAGCTGGAAGTGGTTACTCCATATTTACTAACCGTTCTCGCGTTTGTCTTCCTGAGCTCGAACAATTCCCTTTTAAACACACACCAAGTTCAGGTAGCCGCAGCATCTTACAGCAAGGATTTCCACAGCTTATTTCCACATTGTGGAAAAGGTTAAGTGCCTCTGCTTGAGCTTGTCACCTGCTGGTTGGTTCCTAATCCTTGTATTAGAGGTAGTGAAAGCACACTCTGCATGGGCTGTGACAGCCAGAAGGCAATCAATTAAAATATCTTGACATGCTTGTGACAGCAAACTCAGCAGTTCAGAGGAGCTTTCCAAGTCTCAAGCTACTGTGTTTCACAATCCTATGTGAAAAAGATGGCAGAAAGCCTGCTGGGGGTGTCCAGTACTGAGCTGAGCACATTTCCCTCTTTTTATCTGAGTGAGAGGATTTGTTTTTCTGAATTTTGGCAAGTTACTTCCACGACTCTTAAGATAGTTCCTGCACACAGATTTAAAATAACTGCTATGATCATTCTGTACTAAAATGTGTGGGGAAAAGCGGTTTGAAAACCCATGCATCTGCCATCTGCTTGACTTTCCCATGTCTCAGAATAGAATTTGGTTTTATATAGTACCTGGCAAGGGAAAGGTGCTTGGGAGCGTGTTTCTGTGGCAGCATATTCTGGGACACTATTTATTTGCTTAGTAGGAGTTTGTATCAAGCTGAAAACTCTACAAGGACACAGACTTATTGAGGAGCCTCATCAGGGACACGTGGCGGTGAGTTTATTTCTGGAGTGTGGGGTTTCTGAGATTTTTATCTTTTCCTTGAGATGCAGCAAAGAAGCACCTGTGATACACTCCAGGCAACAAATTGCTTCTGTGCAGCGAGTGCACTGCCCTTCTGCTAAAATTTGTACTTCCCACTTAAACATCCTGGTTCAAAGCTTCTCACCAGTTTGGCTGAAGAGGGGAGAGCAGGGAGAGCACATTTTAAGAGAACAGCTACAAGAAGTGAGAGCTGTAACCAAGCAGTGCCATTGCGTGGTGAAATATTTGGTGAAAAGTAGTGGAAGTGCCTGGGAAACAGGACTCTACAGTCTGAGATCTCATAGCTACAGGTCAAACAGCTTCTCACATTGGAAAGATCCCCAGCCATTGCTTTCCTGAGTTAAACACTTTGGTGAGTTTCCACACTTTGCTAGCAAAGACTTTTCAGTGTTTGGTAGTTAGGAAACACGTAGTGTTTGCCAATAGTCATGAACATTGCTTGGCTAACACCAGAGCCAGCAAAAGACCTTGTGTGGCCAGGACACCAGTGGAGCCTCGTTGCTTTTGGTGGCCTGTCATGCAAGTAGCTGAAGCTGGGAAGGAAGCAATTCTTAGTGAGCTGGTGCAGAGGTCAGAGCCCAGCTTCCTCCCCTGCAACTGTGGGAGGACTGAGGTGCTAATCAGAGGAGGATATAGTTATTATTTTTTTCCCATTGAAGTGCAAAGGTACAGCAAAGGTTTGGATGGGGCTTTGAGCAACCTGCGCTAGTGGGAGGTGTCCCTGCCCATGGCAGGGGGGTTGGAACTTGATGACCTTTAAGGTCCCTTCCAACTCTAACCATTCTATGATTCTGTGCCTCTATACTTGCTGTGAGCAGCCCTTTTTATGATCCCGTTCAGTCTGTACCGTCCGTCTGCATCATTGAGACGGAAAACTCAGCAGTGGCTGAACCAATGTTTGGTTTCTCAAGCGGGTTGTGCAGCTCAGCTCCATGAGCTTGCCTGAGCCAGAAGCTGTTACCCAAGGACTTCTTTAAAGCTATGGTTAGCCAAAGACTTCTTTAAAGCTAACTTTAAATATTTCTAGAAGAGCAGCAGTTGTGCTAGGAACTGCGGTGCAGCCATAACCTGAGTCTTCCCCATGGTAAAAATGTAAATCTTAATATTTTGAGACACACCGTGCCTGAATTGTGCCTCTCTCTGCTCTTTGTCATAATGAATGTGGTGGCAGTGCCAAAGAGGAGAGGTAAGAGAATGCAGCCTTGATGCCAGTCCCCAGTTAAACGATTCTCCCAGTCTGCTTTTATAGTAACCTGCAGTTAAATGCATCTTCATTTCTATACGCCCTCGGTGAGCGTGCTCTCTGCTGGAATACTGAAGCACTTGAGGATGTTCCAGCATGAATTGCAATGAAGTCCATTAAAGCTTTGGGTTTTTTTTTTTAAATATATTGTTGGAGTATTTTGCTGTGTACTGTTCTTACATTAATCCAATGTTTTGAACATTTAGCATCTTTTAAATACTTAAACCCCCCAAAACATCTTAGCCACTTTTTTTCACCGTAGAAGGGTGCTGTTATGAATTTACAGTATTGATGAACACCATTCAATTTTGCTTGCTTACAAGGCATGTATTTTCAGACAATACTTCTGTTAAAAATCCGACAGAGCATTCTTGGGAGGCAGTTTTGCCAGATATAAGTGAAAAATTAACATAACCCTAGGAATCTTTCTCTCTTTTTCTTTCCTATCCACCAGTTATGTCTCTCTGATTGGCAGCCTGCCCAATAAATCAAATGCGCGTGTATTTATGAACTGAAGTGTTTAACCCTTCACTTACTGTGTTGTGAAGAGGCTGCGCTATCGGTCATTAATTTAGGTATTAATCAGGCCTTTCAAAGCAGCTGCTGCTTTATCTGTGTTTTCTATCAGACGCTTGCTCTACCTGTTGGCTGTGGTTTGCTGCGTGGACCGAATGGGGAAGTCGATACGGTCTCTCCGTGGGAGGGCAGAGCCCACGTGCGTGACCACGGCTGCTCCAGCCTCCAAAAGCCTGTGGGACCCCTCTGGCTGGGTTCGATAGGCTGTGCTCAGGCAGGACAAGGCAGCCCCTCTGCATGGGAGGTGGTGGATTAAGGGATATACGGTGCTGCCTTAAAGATTCTGCTGTCCTGGCTGATGATGAGGCAGATTAACTGCATGCAGTTACGCCAATTTAGTGGTTAGAGGCTACGTTCCCCAAAGGAGATAATATTGATCTGTCTCAGTATGTCAGTCTTGGACTAAATCTGGAGGTGGAAGTGGGCCAAGGTACGGATAAAACAAGTCCCATCTCAAACTGCTCAAGTTTTCCACTGTAACTTTTGCCCTTGATATCGGCTGCTGTTGAAACATAGAAAATGCTCGTCTGCCGTGCTCGTCGGATTTTGAGTCATCGTGATGATCACAAGATCCTCTGTCCTGAGGGCATTTCTTGGGGAGCACACAAACTCCAGTGTTACTGTTGGGTGTGCAGAGAGAGAAGGAGGCAAGATTCTCCACGGAATGACAAGAGGAAGCTTTGTTTCGCTATCTTTTTTTTTTTGGCCTTTTTCTTTGTTTTTTTGAATGCTGCAGTAGACCAGAAAACCATTTGTTGTCTGCTGGTGGTACATGTCTTGCCTAGCTTCAGATCACTAAATTTGGCCTGATCGGCCATGGATCCCTGTTAGTCTGTGGAGGCCTTTCCATGGCACAATTGGTCTCGTCTTGAGTTAGACATCACCTTTCTGTTTCGGTTGTAAGCAGGGTGCAGCTGGCTAACCCTGGTTTGAGTGTGTGTTTGGTCAGGTGAGTTTCACCGTCGGGTTCTGAGAAGGGTTTGGGCATGGATAAGAACTCAGAATTTGAGGTTTGCCTTAGATGTAAGTGAGTGTCTGCCAACAAGGGAGTGGAAGAAAGAGCTGTTTGTCTCTCGTCCTTTTCATATATTAATAATCAATGTTTAGGTTTGACCATTGGCACTTTTACTTGAGCACATCTTCTCATGAAGATCTTTCCAGTGTTCCAGTCAGGAGCCTCAGCCTTACTTTCTCATTGAGATGTACTCTCTACCTCAGTGACACCAACATTAAGTTACAGGTGTGTCTTTTATTGATATATTCAGATTTATTCTGACAAAAATGCGAAACACAGTTCAGGCTTCTTAAATAAAGAGGTCTTTTGGAGCATACCCATTACTCTGACATCTGACTTGCAGTCCTTGCTTGTCTGCTCCTAATTGCAGTTGAAGTTTTGGCTTTGGTTAATAAGAAATTAATTCCAGGATAGGGAGAGTGATACGATAGAAGTAGGACTAAAAGAGGATGTAGATTTAGGCTTTCTTTATGAAAAAGGAGATGGGCTTTTCTGCCAGTAGCTGCACATTCACTTGAGTCTTTCTCCAGGGGGCTGAGTGGACCGGATAACTTTCAAAGATCGAGGAACCACTGTTGGACTTCTGCTGCCTGGCCATCCATCTTGGGTTGGGTAGAAATTGCTGCCCTTTGGTTTCTAATTAGTGTGGATTGTGTTCTTAATAGCTGGTGGAGGGATGGGAACTTGGGATAGGCTTCCTTTTATTGTGTGAAATCCAAAAGGGCTGTAACCTGTTACCAAAGCCAAAGCTCCCCTCAATTGTGCTGTGCTGGCTCTCGTCCCAGCTCCTTGCAACACTTCATCAGCTGTTAGGCACAAAGATGTCAAATTCTTACTGTTAAAAGTGCCTGGATTAAGTATTTTGAAATGCCGCTCCATAAAAAAGATTTCCTACTGTTTGACTTCCTCTGCTAATTTTCATCTTTACTGCTTAGTTTGCATTTTTGGAGTTGTGCAGTCTGTGAAGAGGAAGAAACTGTTGCAAAATCACTTGAAATATGCTTAAAAAATGACTGTAGGCTGGGACTTTTACTTTGTGGACTCTTAACATGTTGATGTTTGTTCTGAACACCTCGTTTATTGCTTCTGGAGATATGTCCTGGGTTTAAGTGTAGGAATGGGGCAGTCGTAAAGAGGAGTTCTGCACTGTCAGCAAATAAAGCGCTGTTCATCATTCAACCTACTCCTCTTCACATTTTCTCTGGTTTTCTTTCGGCTCTTCTCAATGGAAGTTGTTTTGAAAGACAGGACACCAAGGTTTATCTTTCTAATGTGTATCTCAATTTTTTAACTTGGAGCACAAACTTAATTTGAGATTAATTGCAGATACATTCTAAAGCTATATAGCTCCTGATTTTATTACACTAGATGCCATAAACAGATTTTTTTTTCCTTTAAAAAATGATGTATCAATAAGTGTTTGTCCATAAATTTCAAATTTTCACTGTTTTGGTGAATATACTTTTTTATTCTTGTCACATAGATCCTTCCAGGAGTACTGACAGGTGAAGGCAAGTAAACTACGTCTATTTGGTCAGCAAGACTACGTGCAGCTTTAAGTAGTATATTAATCCTCTATAAATTTATGAAAAATATGAAAAGTTTCCACCTAAAATGAATTGGATGCGTCCTAAACTTTTGCCACATTTCTAAACTGCTCTTCCTCTGACAAAGTTAAGTGAATAAATTAATATGCAGCTGGGCTTATGTAGAAATAAAAAGAAATCCCTCTTGCATCCTAAGGAAGGGTTTGAATAATAGTAAAAGATGAGATACAGTAAGTGTTCAGATAATTTTTTTCCCCGTGCTTTCTTTTGTCTTCAGTGATCACGGAATGAGCAGACGATCCAGTATAATGGTAAAATTGAGTTAGGCAGTAATAAAGCCAAAGCATTTGGCTGTGATCAGAGCAAATGGAGCTGGACCCTGCTCTGGGATCCAAGAACCAAGAGTGGAAATGTAGTCCAGAAACAGTAATGGGGGCCAGAGAAGCCAGTTCACAGGTAGGGTTTTAACCAGCAGCAAATAATACAAATTCGTGTGCCATGTGAAGTAAAACAAAAGGCATTTGTGTGCCCCAGGCTGAAACCCCAAAGTGAGCTCCGCAGCACCAAGTCCAAGAGACTGAAGAGGCATATTTTGAAGAACTGTAAGATAAACCTGAGACTGGGATAAAATTGATGCCTTTGGGGAAATTCAGCCCCAGATCGAGGGTCCTAAACCCAGTTTGCCTCTCCCACCCTCAGTGTCCAAATCCCTGGTGGAGCTGGCAAAGCCCAGCAGGTACCTGGCTCACCAGTCACTAGGTTTTAGGGTAACCCAGACCCCTCTCCAGGTGCTGTGACCAGAGCCACGGGACCCAGCACATGCATTAAGTACCATTTAGGATGCTTAAGCCTATCCAGGGTGTCCATAGGGACTGGCAGCCGCTATACCTACCTACAGGAAGCCCATTCCCTTCTGGGGAGGTCGTTGGATGCCAAGCAGGAGATTGCCAGGAGTCTCCAATGGCACTCAGCTCCTGTTGTTAGTGATGCTGTGCTGCACCTGGCTCTCGCTTTCTGCTGGAGAAGAAGTTAAGACACCTTGTACAAATGGAGATGTCTCCATGTAGGTGACCCAGTGATGGGTTTGACTCCAGATTATTGGAGCAGATGAAAATGTGTGTTATAAAGAGATAGGTCACTGAAGTGAATAACAAAGATCACTAGAATTGCTAGCTGTAAATTTACTTTGAGATTATAAGGAAAGATGTAATAAGAAATACATATGGGTCACCTCCCTCACACACACACCCCCCCCAAAGAAAAAAAAAAATAATCTTGCCTGTTCAGGAAAAAGAGTTTGTTCCTCAGGAAAAGCTAATTTTGGCATGCCCTTAAGATTTATATTTGATCTAGTGCTGTTTATTTTCCTGATGTCTTTATAGCAGTGACAGTTTTTGTCAGAGTGGAGGCTTTGAGCTCTGAGCTGTGGGTGTTTCCCAGGCACTGGCTCTGCTCTAGGAGTTCACAGGGACACAGCATTGCCCTGACTCGCAAAATTCCTTCTCCAGGTGTAAAATGTTTCTTCCCAGTGATTTTTTTTTTTCTCCTTCATCCCCAGTCGCAGCACGAGCACCGATGTTGAGTTCAGGATGAATTATCTTTTATGCTCCACGTGTGTGTGAGAAGCCCCTGCTGGTGTGACCGCTTGCTTCTCGGCTGTGCTTTCTACGTTCCTGGGCATTCAGAAGTGCTCCCCGAACCAAGCGCTCCATCTGCCCCGCCAGCTCGTGGCTCCATTCTCAACTAAACCAGCCTGCTTTTACAGCTGGCTAAAAATAGTCATTTCTTTAAAGCCTTGAGGACACGGTGACTCATGGGATAGCAAAGAGAAAGAACGGGTTGTTTCTTTTGCTTTAAGCTTTGGGAGACAAGCCTCTGTGCTGCCTCAGCACCGGCCAGGCTCATGCTTACTCTCACTTGGGTTTCACAGCCACGTTCCCAGCCGGGTGGCCCTGGCATCCCTTCCTTTGTCATGGCCGCTGTTGAGATGCAGGTGCCATGTCCCGGTGCCCACAGCCTCTTGGCTCTGGAGGGAAGGTGCACAGTCACTGCCACGACTGAAAATAAACCTGTGAGACGGCAAGTCGCAGCTTTTGGCTCTGGGGAGTTTGGGCAGAGCTCACCCAAGGATGAAGGTGTTTCTTGCCCAAAGCACAACAATTACAGGCATGTGAATGGGAAATGGCTCCATTTCATCACTGTTAGAATTCCTGATATTTAGCTCCTGACACCATTCCAAGTGCAGCCTAAGGAGAGAAAGCAAGTCACAGCTAAAGCTTGCTCTGGCCTCTTTTTTCATGGACTCCTGCAGCAGCTCTCCTGTGGTCTGCAGAGGTCTCCTGCTGTCCAACACTGTGGTGTGCTCCTGCAAAACCTGCTTCTAGGCTCTGGCTTGCAGTGGACCCTCTTCCAGGAACCCGCCCTGCCCAGGCTCAGTTTTCTCTGCTTATCTTTTAAGCTCTTCATCATCTCTCTCCTTCTGAGGAAGCCCCCCCCCTCAAAAAGGCTTTGCTTTTAACATAAGTGGAATTGGTTGCAAACCTTTTAAGATAACTTATTCATGCCCTGGCAATGCATTTCTGGAGGAAGGTGAAGCAGAAAGTGGCTCGTATATGTGCGTGTGGCATCTGGGTTGCTGAGCAACCTGCTTCTTGCTTCAGCCACTTAGCATAAGAATCCAGTTTCAAATAAGATATTAGGGACCTCGGCTGAGTTAGCGATAGCTAATGGAACCTGCAAAGATGAGCTGGACAGGAAACGAACCTGCTTCCTTGGGAAACAAGAAGCTTTGGAAGAACTTTCACCAAAAAGGACGATATATCTGCGATGTTGCTTTGTAATTCCCATAGTTTTTGGGTTCTTGGGTAGACCTTAAATCACTGCTTTAGATAAAGCGTGCCCAGAAGCAGTGGTTGTTATCTGCAGTTTGACAAAGCTAATGTTATCTTTCGTAATGCCTGTAAACTTCCCATGTTTTTATTAATAGCATCCTGAGAACTTGTGCAAACAGATGATATTTGCTCCTTTTCTTCTGACAATCTTGTTTTAACCAGTTTTAATAAGGTAAAAGCCTTGACAAGGAGGCAAAGTAATCTTTTGTGTTGATGGAAGAGTATACACTTCAAGTATAGAAAAAAAAACCAGCTACCTGAAAGTGTGCTGTGATGAGACTTACCAACTTGAGTTATCATGCTTGGGCTTTTGATTTTTTGTTCTTGCTTTGGTTGGTTGTCTATTTTTTCCAGGCTTATGTTTTTTTGGAACTACCAGCATCCAAAAGGAGCTGGGTTTCATCCTTTTTGTAGCATACTTAACTCACCTTGTTTTCCATGTCTGACTATCTCCTTGGCTTTCTGTCATCATTCACAGGAATTAATCAGAGATACTTGCCTGTGTATTCATGCCCCCAAGTACCCTTTCCTTCTCAGCAGTAGCTTATCTGCAGGGTCAAAGGAGCAACAGCAGTCACACTGAATGGGGAAACAGGGGAATGGGGCCCAGATCCCACTAGAAGAAGCGTAAGCGGTTTTTTGCCCTGGTCTGGCCTCGAGGATGAGCTCTGAGAGCCTGAAGAAGCAGGGTGTAGGTCGAAGAGCAGGATGGAGAAGGCGGTGGTTCAGCTCTGGTGCAGACCTGTGCTCCAGCCAGAGCTGACAGTTCGCAGCGATCCAACTTGTCCCGCTCACAGAAGCTGCTTCCTCCAGATTATTCAGTATGAAATGAAGGTTTTAAACTTAACATTCAGATAACCTTCATAAAACAAGCAAAACGGAACCTTAATAGCAATCTTGGAAAGCGTTTCTTTTTATAACATTGGCAGAAATGACTGGCTGCTGGCAAGGTTGTGTATTTAAAGGCAGAAGACATCTTCCTGTGCCTCATGTAGCTCTGCATGGAAGCGGTTGCATGTGCTGATACCCGGTCCCTCTACACCCTTTTTTCTTACTTTAGACAGACTACATTTGCTTCATAAAAGTATTTTATGGGATTTTGGAGGGTTTTGATAGCAGGGAGTGGTTGCAGCAAGTTGGCTGCTGGGCTTCACACAGTAGATTCAGCTTCTTTCTGCATCTCTTAGCAGCTAATTATCCCAAGTCACTAATCTAATTGTCATGCGAGAGTTTGCTTTGGAACATCTTCCCTGAATAACTGCTGCTGATTTTTGCATGTTTTTTCATAATCTAATTTAGAAAGGACAGGATGTTTTTAAGGAGCAGGACAATAGTTACCCAGCTCCAGTGGCTTCATTTTCCTGTGTGGAAACCAGTGGCACGCTCCTTCTGGGATCAGCGCTGCTGCGCTCGTTAAGCTTAAGCGCCCCTGGTAGAGGTATCTGAGGGTCATTCATTATGGAAAACCTTGAATGAAATATTTAGTCATGGTACGTGTTAAAGGCACGAAATATTTAGTATGCAAATCCGATACCGCTGTTGATGGATAACTTATTAAGAGTCACCAATGCTGAGGAGCAATTAGGTTCCCAGATAAGTGGAATATAACCATAAAGAGCAAAAGAGGAAAAGACAAGAAGCAACGGCGTTAAATTACTGTGAGGGAAATTCAAGATGGACATTAGGAAAACATCTAAAGATCTGAGGAACTAAATGACTTGGAGAGACGGAGGAACCTCTGGGAGGAAGCTGGACCAACGCTGGTCAGGAATGATGTGGGCAGTGCAGGTCCTGCCCCTGGTGAAGCAGAGGAGCAGGCAACCTCCCTAAAAGTCCCTTCACCTCTCTGGCTGTCAGCAACCACCCTGTGAAACCCTCACCATTGTTCCCTTTCTTATCCCCAATATACCAAAGAAGTCCTGTGGCTCTTGCTGTGCTCTCAGCATCTTCTGTACTAAATATATCATTCCTCAATGGGTGTTTGATGACTTCTAGGTGGGGTTTGCGCGCCAGGGCTTGTACTACGTGTTCTGGTCTCCTCTGGGCTCAGCAGCTGAGCGTGGCAGCCCTTCCGTCAGGTTTCCAGAACAAGTCTTTAATTGGGTCTTGCTGGTTTGGGTGGACTGTGCTTTTCTTGCCATTATTTGGCACACAAAGTGCTTCTCAATACTGAAGATCTCATTAGATGCTGATACTGAAGAAAGCAACACCTTGCTTATAATTTCCTGAAAGTAGCCTTTTTTCCCCTCCAAATTCTGAATTCCATAAATGGCTAATTTTAGCACCATGTTAAAACCTTTATTGCTGTTTTCTTTGTGTTTTCAAGCTGGTCTGCAAACCAATTTGGATTAGATTTTTGATTTTGTTCTGTCTTAGCCCTTGCCAAAATTGGTGCCATTCATTTGTGGAAAGTACAGGGGATGCAAAGCTGATGTAAGCAGCATGGTGTGGTGGCTTCTTCTCCTCAGTGGGTGTAAAACACCAAGGTGGCCTTGGGAAGAGAACCAAGTCCAGGCCTCGAAGATTTCATCTGGGGAAGTAAAGTGAGTTAATATGATATTCCTAATGCTGACCAAATTATGTGAATGTTTTGCAGGAAAAAAGAGTACAAGTCTCCCCACCGTTGACAAGAGGACCAAGTGCCTTTATACCAGAGAACGAAGTAAGTTTGTGGTTAGTTGGGCCAGGCAGGTAGTAGCTTTTAAAGTGAAGATACTGAAGGACATTTTAATGATCCTGCTTGTCCTGTGGTACCCAGCTGAGCTCCTTAGCGAGCCAAAGCAGTGGTTTCTCTGGAGCAGTGGGTAAGAATCATCCTGCCCTTTCACACAAGTGATGCCGTTTCACATCTTTTCGGTCACCAGCACTCCCAGAAGCAGCTGTGAGTGCTGCTCTGCTCTTCTCCTGGGGGATGATCACTTATCACTCTTAATGCCAGGCCTAAGGAGAGGCCTATCTAGTACTGCATCAGTATGGTTATATAGCTCTCAGAGCAGTGTCTGACCTTCAGTTTGAAAGAACCTGAAAATATGACTCGCTTCTTAGACCATAACTGTGGCTCTTGAGAAAATTTATGGTTGATAGGTACAATTTGACTTCAAACTCAAGATTTCAGCCCATGATTTAATGTTAAACTTAAGCCTTGATTTGCAGCTTGCTGCAGTAAGTAGAAACTTTGCTATGGTGTTCTCCTGTGATCTCAGTCTTCACAGAGTATTATTTATTGATCAATTAATTATTTGGGATGGCTGACTATAAAACTTTTTTTGGTTTTGTCTTAAGTAGTTGCAAAAGGCAGATAATTCATGTGCTAGAAAGGCCAAAAAGACATTTTGAAAGACGAGATAGCTGCTGCTCTTTGAGGCTCTCTCCATTTATACACTGGCAAAGCATGAATTTAAAAACAGAGGGAGTGTAAAGGCTGGCAACCAGGAAGCCTAATGAAGCAAAAAGGAAGAGAGGGTGAAAAGAGTGTTTTAGATTTGGGAAGAGGGGAGCAGAACGGGTTCTAGCCATCCAAACTTGTGAAGAGGACTTCCCTTTTACTTGAAATACGAGATGAAATTGAGATGCCAAACTTGATAATGACTTATTTTTTTCTCATAAAGTCAAAAACTGCATAAAAGGTAGTAGTTAAAATGACAACATATTTGGAGATAATTGTCACAGCTGATACACTTGGTAAAGGTGCCAGCCAAGGGTGCAGGAGGAATGACTGAGCAGCTCTCAGAAAGGAGTAACCCCAGCGGTTACCCACTACAAGCAGGGATCCTCCGCCTGTATGGATACAACAGCTATCCAGTATCATGAACAAATGTTAAATATTGTTTGTTAAGCAAATGACTGCCTTTCTCCCTTGTGTCTTGGCATGAAATAATACAGTGGATAGGAACAATGAAGTTAGAGATTAGTGACGCACCGAATGTCTCGCAAATCTTCGTAATAACACTGCTCGTGTCAAAGCCTGCTTTATTGTCGTAATGGAAGGAATAGGGACGGAGCAATAGCAACTTAATTGTAAAAGGTTCCTGTTAGAAGTGTGGTAAGGCTTTACAAGCAGAATAGGAAACCGTGTTTGTGGATCCATGGATGGTAATAAATCAGGAGGAAGTACATACAGAGTATGAAGAGGATAGTAATACAGCTGGAGATAAATCTCAGAAGCAATAATGCGGCAGTCCTACAGGATTATATTTCAATTTTGTTAGCAGAATTTCTTCACCATAACTTGTACTGTTGCAAAGAAAACTCCTGACAAGCTGGAGAAGATTAGAAACCTTACCAGAGACACGAAATGTATGATTTCCCCAAGAATCTACTAAATGAGACAAAGAGCTCTTAAATACATGGGGGATACACTTGTTGAAGAATTAAGGGGGACTCCTTGCAGTGGATATACAGTGGTAAATGAGATAAAATGATCTGTATTGTATACATCGACTTCCAAGGGTAAAAATATTTTAAGGAAAACTGAGGAGGCATCATTTTGGGTACAAAAGATAGAAAAGCTGCCATTTTGAAGAGCTAAATGTGAAAATCCACCTGACTGTAGCTGCTTCTTCCATTTCTTTCTGGGGTGACAAATTAAAACAGGGAAGTAAAGTGAAAGCATAGTATGTTGTTGATGGGGTTATTTGTATGTAACTTCTGTATAAGATTTGATGGAAAAATATTTGAGACATGATCCCATTATAAAGACAGAAAATGTATTTTCAATGGAGTATTTCAGCAAAAGCATTGCTGAAGAAGTGTCTCTTTGGTTTTAGGCACTTTCTACCATCATGTGCAGACAACCAGCGAAAATGTTTTATTATTTCATGGTGTTTGTAATAGTGAGCTGGCTGGTGTAATACTCTGCAGTTTCAGAGTAAATACTGGGTTTTCTAGTCTTGTGCTTGTACCTTCGGTGGTGAACATGCTGAGAATGGCTGTTCTTGGTGATAAACACTGAGTAATAGCACTAATACTGTGTCAGGGCTTGCAGTGCAAGAGCTGGTTACTCTTTTGCTGTTTCATTTCATCTTGCGCCCAAGGTTTGGATTGGTTGGAATAATTAAAGAACAGCTTTTGTTTAAAGAAAGCATTAAATTCCTATTCTAAATAATACTTGAATGTTATGGACAAATTAGCATTTGATCTCCTCTGCAATTATACAAGCGCAGAAGGCCTGGATTGCCAGGCTGTTTCTATAATTTGGTTACATAACCCAGTTCCTCTCTATTAATTTTGAAATTTGTTTTAGGGCTGGATGCTCGGGTGGTGTGTGTCTGTACAGGCAGACTTCCATAAAGACTTTGCTTTCCATTTAGTTCGTGCTTACTTCCAGCTCCCCATACAGGCTTGGCTTTAAGTATCTGCGAGTTTAACCATTTTGGAAAGATCTACAGAAAAATGTTTTGGGTTTTCATAGGAATATGTTAAAATAACAGAGGCGCAGTGTAAAGTGCTTTTCAGTTCTCAGTATACAAGTAGCATCTGTATGTGTGATTCACACGCATGCAAGCATACAAATATTTACAACCTTTCATACAGTATGTTTCTCTCTAGGGCTAAAGCTAGAGAAAATCTCCTTCTCTCTTAAGTTTGTCCATCTTATTTTTAAGGTTATGCAAGCAAATGGTTTGGATGAACGTACTAATCTTCTTGTGGAAGAATACTCTACATCTGGCCGCCTGGACAACATCACACAGGTCATGAGTATCCATACTCAGTACCTGGAGTCTTTCCTCCGCAGCCAGTTCTATATGTTACGCATGGATGGGCCCCTTCCTTTGCCCTATAGGCACTACATTGCTATAATGGTAAGTACCAACGGGCTATATATTTTCTCCTGTGACCTTGATTCGTGGATTTAAAAAAGAAGAAAAAAGGAAGACTTTAGAAAGGAGACACTAGTATGATATTTTGACTGGTGAATTTTTGTACTTGATTTTCATCAGAATGAAGCATGCCTAGCCAGAAGTTTTCAATGAGAAGTGAGAATTGGCAACACACACATTTCCCTGTTTCCCACAACACTACACTTCTCACATGCCCACAAGATTGAGGTGTTACAGAGACTCTGTGTAGCCTTATTTATGGATATTAAACCGTCTGTGAGCAGCAGTAGAGTGAGATGCAGTGGACTTGAGTCACAACAAATTCCAGGTGGACACTAGGAAAACAGTTTTTACCATGAGGATGTTGAGACATTGCAACAGGGGCCAAGAGGGGTTGTGTGATCTCCGGGGATGGAGATCTTGTCTGGACGAGGCTCCAAGCAACCTGATCCAAGTCAGTGCTACTGTGAGCAGGGGGCTGGGACAGATCTCCTCTAGACATCTCTTCCAACCTAAATTATATTCTAAATTATATTCTGTGTTTCAGAGTAAAGTAATCAAGCCTACTTTTATTGGACAATCTTCCATCCTGATTAGAAATGCATTGCAATATGAAACGTGGCGCTTTGGAATGAAATTGTATTTTTGTTTTGCGTTAGTAACCTGTCTTCCACCTGCAGCAAAATCCAATTACATAGTAATGTGCTGCCCTTTTCCCTCTGTGTTTAATTATTCCAGGCTGCTGCCAGACATCAGTGTTCCTACCTAATAAATATGCACGTTGATGAGTTCTTGAAGACTGGCGGGATTGCAGAGTGGTTGAACGGTTTAGAGTACATTCCCCAAAGACTGAAAAATCTGAACGAAATAAACAAACTCCTTGCACACCGGCCCTGGCTAATCACAAAAGAGCACATTCAGGTACCCCTTAAGTCGTGTCTTGTAATAGCACTAAAAGTCCAGTAATAAGGACTGCTAGGAACTACACAAGTGTCTGCTTAGGCTTCATTACCTTGAGTTAAAAAATTCAAGAAGTACAAGAGCATTGAATAAGCCAATAAATATTTCAGTGTGACAAAGACAACAAGATTTAATTTTTAGGAATAGCATTGGCTAAAATAACCCCAAAAGAAAAGAGGTAATATATTTGGTGTCTCTTCTTTTATCCAGTGAGAGTTTGCACGCAAGAGCTATATGGCATTATTGAAAGAAAGGAATAGATCACTTTTTAGAATATAAGGTGTTTTACAGAAAAACTGAGGGCCAAAAGAAATTTTATATTTACACTTTTTCTTATTCTCATTTCAGAAACTTGTCAAGACTGGGGAAAATAATTGGTCTCTTCCTGAACTGGTGCATGCTGTTGTCCTGTTGGCACATTATCATGCCTTGGCAAGTTTTGTATTTGGTAGTGGCATTAATCCAGAGAGAGATCCGGATACATCTAATGGAGTCAGACTTATAGCAGTCAACAACTTCTGTGTCTGTGATCTTGCCAATGACAACAACATAGAAAATGCATCCCTCACAAGTAGCAACTTTGGGGTTAGTGTTGCAAGAAAATTCTTTTGCTTGCCTGTTTTGCATTAGAAGACTTTCTTCCATTCTTTCCTCCTTAAATTTCAGGGTAGTTTGAAAGTTTTTGTCTCCTTTACTGGAACGCTTGAGCCTGGCAGCTCAAGCAGCTTTCAGTGTAACCTATTGAAAACCACATTGTAGCGGTGGATGGCAGTCAGAGGAATGTGCTTGTGATTGTTAATCTCTCAGCCCATTGGGCAAGACTAAAACTTGGCTTTCAGCTGAAAGCTTCAAGTCCCAGTTTCTCAGATAAAGCGTCACTGACTGGAGTATTGTGTCATCCGTGTTCCTGACATGTGGAATGAAAAACAAAATGGGGGAAAAAAAAAACCCAGAAGTCATAATAATTGTAACAATTTTTACTTCAAGGCTTACAATCACGAAGCCGGATAAAATTTGGAACACTTTCCTGTAGATGGGAGGAAATGTGTGAAATAAAATTACTTAATTCTTCATGCTGGTGTTCCAGTCTTGAATCAACCAATATGAATATTAAAAGCTGCTTTTTGATACACATGGGGCACACAGGTGGCTTTTCCTGAGCCATCTACATATTTGATAAACAACTATGGTTTCCACATTCACACATCACCTCTTTGGCTGTTGATCCTGCTGCAGCAGACTACTGCAATAGTTTAGATTCAGACTTCCCGGCTCCCCTCCTTCTTGCTCTCTGAAAGCTGTTTGTCTACACCCTATGTGACAAAACGGGTTCTGGCTTGAGTTTGTGTGTTTGCTGCTACTGTCTGCTTTTGAGAACGTATGTTGTCGAGCATGAAATCTGAAGATGACACACATTGTCTATCTTCTAATTTTGCAGAATGTCATGGTGTTTTTGCAGATTGCAGATTCTTTAAGTGAGCTGGAGGCCTTAATGGAAAGGATGAAGAGGCTTCAGGAAGATAAAGAGGATGAGGAAGCCTCTCAGGAAGAAATGGCAACTCGCTTTGAAAAGGAGAAGAAGGAGAGTCTGCTAGTAATTAGTGGAGGTATTTGTGCTTTTCCAGTTCCCTTTTGTTTGTGCTTTGTAAGAACTAAACACTTGAGGCCACTTCAGTGACTACAACTTTTCCTGTCCATTTCTTTATTCTGGTTCTTGGTCTAGGAGGAGTGTAGTAAGGGTGGTCCTGTCACTTGCTTCCTCTGCTTAAGATTTCCTGATCAGCAAATAACATCGTCCTTTTTTTTGCTCCTTGAAATTTAGCTGTTCCGTGTTAAAAAAGAAAAAAGTTTTAAAAGTCCTGTAGGGATCTTTAAAAAGTTTGGTGTAAATTTCTTTCTTTATATGCTCTGTATCTTCAGATTCATTCATTTGTGTATAAATTCAATATTTCACCGGTTTAGGTTCTGCAGTGCTCAGAACTTCAGTGACACTCGTAAATAGTCTTCAGATATGACATTTATTTTAGGAAATAGATTAGGATGAGACTCAACTTCTTTGCCATTTACTGCCCACATGGCAAGGACATTCCTAACTTGCTGAGTGATCATGCTGCTGTGCTATTCCACTGCCTGTGCTACGATAGAGATTCTTAGCACTTTTTTATTATTAAGTAATGTTCAAAATTTTGAGCTAAAAGCTTCTTTTCCAGTATTTTTCATGTGCTCTGAAGGTCTTCCTCTCTAACAAACTCTACAAAGAAATCTGTCTCCTATAGACAGGAAGATGGGTTTTTTTCCCAAGGAAAGAGTTCAAAGAAAGAATAATATCAAGATGATCAGAATCTTTAACCATTTCCTCATAGTGAAGGCTACTTGAAGATGATAACTTGTGTCTTTTTAAAGAAGTGACCCATGAAATGCTTCACATTCTATTAACACTGTTCTTTGTGAACTTAGATCTCGGTAGCTTCAGACCAAACGTGTTTGAAAGTACACAAGTTTTTGTGCGCTGAGCCCAAAAGGGAGGAAGAACATACTGTGGATCAGCAGAGATGTAGCTTTGTGGCTCTCTAGGAACATGCAAAATGTCTGAAAGAAGATACATCCAGCAACATCATGGCTGGATTTCAAGAAATGGACATTGTCCTTTCTTGCTCTATTTTCCTTTGGTCAGACAGCATCAACAGTGCAGATAAACTGACACCTCTTGCAGTTTCTGTATCAAATCAAAACTTCAGTGAGTCTCTGCAACTGAAGGTGTGTAAGGAAGAGGTGTTGTGTGGGACAGAAGGAGTTTTTTGATGTGGTCGCTGATATTTTTGTTGCCTTTCCCTCCCTCTTTGCCTTGTGCTGCTTTAAGTTGAGGACTCTGTATGCACTGGGCCTTTACTCTTTCATGAAATTCAGTCAGGGGAGAGAAGTCTATGTGTACAGGTTTTTCGTTCTTTGTTGAGGATTTGCTGTAGCAGATGCTGTGTGAGCTTCTTCCTATGCAGTTATGTTTTGATTGTTTAATGAGGCAAAGAGGAGATAAAGCACTTCTGCAATTCTTAGATGAACTGACTTTTCAAGGTGCTAACAGTGGACATATGGCAACTGTTCTGTCAACGCATGTGGAAGCGAGCCAGGATTTTAACATCAGGGTCAAATGCAGTCAGCTATGCAGCAGTCAACTCCTGCAGAGGTAGTTACACGATCGAGCCACCTGTTTATTTGGGAGGGGAAGATTGATTCCTGATAGAGAACCTGTGCTTGCTTAGTGACACATTTTGGAGCTCTTTGAAGATGCTTAGTTACTAGAGCTTCTGGCAGAATTTCAGCCTGATGTGCTGTAGAGCTCTTTGCTTTCATATAATCTTCAACTGCTATTGCCAAGTGGAGTGTTGCATTGCTTTCTGGTGGCGCATACTCTGGATTATAGAATAGAGCTGGTGTAGTTCCTGACACTGTACCTGCTCAGCACAGCAATCCTCGTGTCGAGGGTACATTTTTTTCTGCTTCTTAGCCTAGCACGATGACTTTACTGACAGGATTCTTTAACTTTACTGATATAAGATACCTAGCCGCTTTCAGACATCAACACAGAGAAGAGCACACCTCCAGACAGCTCATCACTTCCCATTCTGTAGAGGTACCTCAGATGTCTGGGGTAGGCTGACATGTAGCTGGCTCAATGAAATGAATGGATCCCATACAAAGGGGCTGGGATGGAAATGTTTCTTTCCTTCGTACCTCTCTCTTCCTTTGCACAACTTGTGAAATTGTTCTCTAGTCCTGAAGTACAGTGGTAGTTGGACGTCAGCAGCAACTCTTGTGTATGCTTGAAGTAAAGCGATTTGCTGTTTTATTCACAGCATTTGATGATGAAATAGTTTCTACAGATGTCTCCCGCTATATTGAAGATCCTGGGTTTGGGTACAAAGACTTTGCAAGGCGAGGAGAAGACCATCTGCCAACATTCAGAGCTCAGGTACCATCTCTTCAAAGAACATTCACTCAATAAATGTTTGTATATCTCATTGCAGAGCAAGTAGCATAAAGCTGGTGTAGTGGAGCAGTTTGTTGCATGCTCCTTTTCTTGTCCTGGTCCATTAAATAACTCAAAGGCTTCCATAAATCTACCTGAGATGAGTTTTGTAAATCTTAGACAAGGGAATATTTAGCTTTTGATCTTTTTCCAATTATTACCAGAGTTAATGTTTGAAAATTGTAAAGCATCTCACCACATCTGGAATAAAAGTGAAAGGTAGAAAAGAAAGACTTCCCTTTCCTTCCTTACAGATATTATAAAAAAAAACCCAAAAAATCCACTGGAAGAACTCTTTCTTTTATCAAGTTTTATCAAGTATTGTCTGTCCAGTGGCTGTCAATACCTGGATGTATATATGTCTGTGGGAGTGATATGATGAGTATTTTTCTCATATATGCACCAAATCACTGGATTTTGAATGTCAGAAAAGAAAAGGAGTTCTTAAATATGATTACTGAAGTTTTTGGCTATATTTTAGTATTTTTTTTAATGCTGTTGAAAGAACAGCATATATAATTTACCTGTACATTGTCTTACATATTGACATCTTTCTCCATGACCAGAATAATGAACTTTTTAATTATATATATATATGTATGTAACAGGAGGGGCATTCTAAGTGGTTCTGTTCCAGCTTACAGAGTAGATTAATCAGCAGTCTAGTAATAAATTGTAAACAATAGAAGAAAGCTTAAACCGAATCAGAGAACTTCAATTTAAAAAGCCAGTGGGTGAAGGAAAACTTCATGGTCAGAACATGTATCTAAGGCTGTAAATAAAGAATCCATGATCACTCTCAGGAAATGTGTTTAGCTCCACAGCAGTCTCTACTGATCTGGATAATTTACTCTGTGGTCTTTATATGAGCCTAAATCAGGTAGATACTGCCAAAAAGAATAAGGCAAAGTCAGTGCCTGTAAATCAAACATTCTGTTTAACTACTTTAGGAGCAGCAGGCTCCCTTGGAAAAAAGCTCTGCAGAAGTTGAAACTGCAACTAAAACATCTCCACTCTTAAATAAACAGGACATCTTCTGACCTACATTCAAAGGGTCACCTTGATAATTTAACTTTATTAGTATGTCCTACTCTTAAGTAGTTAGATGTATATACCTAGAGTCTCCCAGATTCTTTGCTGTCAACGCTATTTTAATCACAGTAGCATCCCAAAACCCTGCAATAAATCCAATCCTTATTCTGATAAAACAAGACTGCCTTTATCTCTAGGGGTTTAAATCTATTAACAGCAAAAGGTATTCCATACACAGCAGAATGTCTTTAAATATTTCTTTTTCTCTTTTCTCATTGTTAGTATGGATTAACTGCTGTTAGTAAACAGTTTCCCCCTTAAGGCTTCTGTTTTTCAGAGGCTTTTGACATTCTTCAGGTGTCCTGAACACCTTTACGGTTTATTTCTCACAAGCCTTAAGGTCTTCTGGGCTGGCAGCTGGAGGCCAAATCTGATGCTGTGGTGTGTTTCAGATGTCTGAATGCCTCTGTCAGGCAGCTGAGCATCATCCTACATACTCTTCCCCACTGTCCTAATCCGGGGCCCAGGCCAGTAGATGTGCTCTAAAGCACCTGGGCGAGGACCCTTGCCCAGCAGTACCTTTTGAAAAAGGCCAGACACAGGAAGGATGTGGAGATGATGCCCTCAATTGTAAAGAAGACATCAGTGATTGAATGACTGAGCACTTGCCAAGGATGTGGGCAAACTAACATGTTCTCTGTAACCACAGTGGGGAGAGTGGTTGCACACTGCTCGAAGCGGGGTCAGTCTCTCCTGCCGATGCCGTGCCACTGCTAGGAAAGACTTTCCATTCCCGATACAAGCAGCCAAGCTTTTACCCTTGCAATCCAGGTGCTTGTCTATGGCCAAAGCAGCCTGGATTTCATTAATTTGTTCAAGGACGGTTCACCACTCTATCCATTGAGTATGTATCCTGGGTAGAAGTAAATATTCCATCTCTGCTCAGAGCTAAGCATCAAAACCACCAAGGGGAACAAGTTTTTAAACTTACAGGCCCATCCCACATAGAATGACACCCATTGGAACGGCACTGCAGAGAGTGGAAAATTGCCTTAATACTTCAAGAGAAGCTTGGTTTTTTTTTCTCCTGTAGGCTAATGATAGCCAGCTGGAGGTGGGGTGCTGTGACATGGTACTTGCTGCCAGGGAGCCTGGAGGAATGGAGCAGGTGATATGGATGAAGAATTCAAAATGCAATTTTTTTTGAAGAGAAGAAACCTATAATAAGCAGACAACAAAAACCTATTGAGCTGTAGAGAGGATCAGATAGAGACTTCATTTATACATTTATGTATTTCCTTCTATTCCTGCAGGACTATACTTGGGAAAATCATGGGTTTTCCCTGGTAAACAGGCTTTATTCTGATATTGGGCATCTCCTTGATGAGAAGTTTCGGATGGTATATAACCTCACATATAACACTATGGCAACACATGAAGATGTTGATACAACTACGCTAAGAAGAGCTTTATTTAACTATGTCCACTGTATGTATGGAATCAGGTATGGACAAAAAATCCCCTGGTTTAGGAGTGCATTTTGAACTGTAAATAGAATGAAAAATAAACAATGTGAAAACATGACTTTAGACTCCAGGTGTTACAGTGGGGATGGTATGGAAGTTAGAGTGGTTTTGCTGGCATATCAGTATAACTTCTGCTCCTAGTGGAGAAAATTATTGTGAATCAGGATGGAAATTGTCACAAAAATATCTTCTCTGAAGCCAGCCTGTATCCTTTGTTCAGAAAAAACAACCTCCTAGTATGAAGCTTTTCAGATCCTCTGTTAGCAGGTGGTTTTCTAGTACATAGAACAAATGCTCCAATTCCCAAACTCAAGAGCACAATGCTGCAAAAGACCACGCTTGTAAAAACTTGTATCCAACAGAGTGATTACCTGTGTTATTTAGGTATGATGACTATGATTATGGAGAAGTTAATCAGTTACTTGAACGCAGCCTGAAGGTTTACATAAAGACAGTGACCTGCTACCCAGAGAGAACTACCAAGCGCATGTACGATAGCTACTGGCGGCAGTTCAAGCACTCGGAGAAGGTACGTATTTCAAAACCCCAGTGAATTCACAGAGACCCTGTGCTGCTTGAAACTCAAAATGTGGCAACACCTAAAAATGGCAGGATCTGCCAAATGAAGTGGTTTTCTTGAGAGAAAAACAAATGAAATTCATTCATTGAGTGCTAGATACCAATTTTACAAAAACGCTTCTTAGTGTACTGGAAATACTGAGCCTGTTTTTGTTATTATTTTGAGTGGCTTCTCCACAAAATTGAACTGACAACTGTAAAAGGAAAGCGGATAAACTTGGAAATGCAGAAGTGGTCAACTATGCCAATACTTGGGATTTGGGGAATCAAGAAAGACCTTTACTTGCTTTTGATCTTCATGGTGTTTTTCATCAATAAAAATGCCAGCATCTTTAGATATCCAAACTAAATGCTTCCTGACACAGGATCTGTGCTTGTGTGCCTGCTAACCTGTCTGGCACATAAACTCCTCCTTACTCTGTGCTCCTATAAAGCGGTCACAGGGGTTAGTGAAGGAAACGAAATATAACTCATAAAGAACCAACACCATTAGGATACAAAAGTGGGTTTAGTGGGACATGTCAGATGGAAGATCGCTTAAAGCAGCAGCTGAGGCTGGTTCCTTGCAGCCCTAGGATGTCATCTGGTATTGGCATCCGACACAGCTGTCTCACAGGGAACTGGAGTCCTGCAGCAGGGCCCAGGGAGGAAGAACATAGTTTCTGTCAGTGACACTTTAGTATAAAGACTAGAAATCTTAGCCTAAGTGAGTCAATGATGTTGCACTCCGATATGAACTAAATGGCTGGTACAATTTTTAACAGGTTCATGTCAATCTACTTCTAATGGAAGCTCGTATGCAAGCTGAACTCCTGTATGCCCTTCGTGCCATAACTCGTCACTTAACCTGAAGCATTCGCCGAGCGGGAGTAAAGGAGTTTTTACTGAGTATGTAAAGACCTTTCGAAATAGATACACACCAGAAGCTGTTTGTGATGTAGCATCAGGTTATTCAATTCTCTAGTGTCAAAAGTTTAGCCGTGCTTCTTGACGGCTGTAATGTGCAATGACGTGTTTTATTTTCTTGATGCTTAACATTACTAATGATAACAAAAGTAACACTGAGGAGCACTACTCTGCATTGTTTCTGGCTGGATTTCTGCGCAGTGGTCAGGATCCCGAAACTGGTTTTGTTATATCCAATCCTAGCGCTTTGTTCTTTAAGCACCGAAGCGAAGTGCTTAGAGACTTCTTTTTCCAAGCAATCATTTTTCAGATTAGTGGAGTCCAGCAGAAGATCGGTCCTGCCTGTCCTGAGAATGTACCACCACGTCGTGACTCGTGACAGAGACGCGCGGGCTGCGTTGCGTTGGATTGCCCACTGGATTCTTCTGTGTCTCCTGGAGACTGCTTGCCAGTCACTGTCTTACCACAGCAGTTGAAGGTGATGCGAGATGTGGATGCAAACATTGAGCACACTTTAATGTGAAATTAATCGTGATAACTCCTACAGCATGCTACTGAAGTGCGAAATTCATCCGCTTTGTCGTGCCCCTTCCCCAGAGAGGAGGCCTCACGATTTGCCATTTCAGCCCCACTTACTCTGTTTCAATCATGCACAATCTTGTTTTACTGACAGTCACCCTCAGTCGTCCTTAAAATACCCATGCTCATCACATGTTGCAATTTGTTGAGTTGGCACCCAGACAGTTAAATACACAGGCTGACCAAAAATAGGGTTGTGGGTTTTTTTTGCACTCTCTTCTTTCTCAATGTTTTAACTAAGGAAAGTAAAGGAAGGCTAGCATATCTGTTCTTTCATATTGGATGTATAGAAATTTATTTCCCATAACGTTTTCATAGCATGAAATTTTAATATTCAAAGTTTAAAAAGTTTCTATGCATTAGTGTGAGTGAACAAAAGAAAAGTGCAATATTTAAAAAGAAAGCAAGCTTTTTTTCCCTGTCACGCCACTGCTAAAGTGTCCTTCTTATATAGCCATAAAGAAATTTTAAAACCAAATTTCTTTATTGTCTAAGGCCTAGCAGTTTTATTTTAGCTTTTATGGCTTAAGACAACCTGATACTGAGATGCCAAAGCATCCCCAAAACAAAGCATTCTTGGACAACCGGTGATATTGGGGAAGGGAAGAAATAAGCTGCCAAAAATGTCACACTTTTGTGCTGTTTTCTGTTGCTTTTGACTAATTTCTAAGAGCACAAAATGTTGATATTTATAGCTTTATTTTGTATTGCATTAATGAACCAGTGAAGTGCCTAAAGAGATGCTTAAACTTACCCAGTAGGATGCAAGCTGTCACTGCTTCAACTTTTGTCTGTTGGTTTGGACTTTTCATATTTCTTTGAGGAGGGTGACCGTTATGTCTGTTGCATACATTAAAAAAATAACTGGATAGGTTTATTTTTAATGTTCCATTGGATTGTAGAAGGTTATACAGGATTTTTTTCCATTGGTGATTGCAGAATAGTTTTTAAAAATACTATCAGTCATATTTTAACACTTTTCATTGGCAAAATCATGGACCAGTAGGTGACTAAAGTTGGTTTTCTCTTCTTTTCCCTTTTCCTGATACCTTGCTGTGACTTCGCATGTTGGTTTTTTCGCTTTATCTCTCTGTTCCAGATTGGAAAGCTAAATGATTGTACACTTTTCTGCACTTTCAGACTGTAGGCTCTGCATGTGAAAACCTTTTGAGGAAGAAATCAGTAGGTTTTTTTATATTTTTTTTTAAATGTAACGTTGGCTATTTAGAAAACTACCCAATAGACAGCATCTGACTCTCTTCTAGAGAGAGCATTGGGTAGAACACCAGATTTATTTATCTTGTATAGCTGACTGCAAAGATTTCTCAGAAGTGTTGAGCTGCTCCTACCTATGAGCTTAGATTAACTTTCTAAGTTGTTATGGTCCTTTTTGCTCCCTCTTGTGACTGTAGTGGCCACACCTAATGGCTTTTGTGGGTAAAACAGTTCTGCTGAGAGAAGTTTCCATGCAATACTTTTGCTTTTTTCAAGTGATGGGAACTCCACAGTACCACTTTAAATTCCTTTGCTTCGAAAAGTCAAGTAGTTCTCAAGAAGCACAGTTGAGCTCTGGAAAGGAGGTGAAACTAGATTTGGGTAATTAATACAATGGCTTAGTTTCCCTTCAGAAACGCAAAGACTCTTAGAGTAGGTTGAGTTTTATGTTTGGAAACATGAGTGCCTTTACTTCTTTCCTTACAAAATACACTTGCCAGCTCAAATGCCTTCTGAGCAAAGTACATGAGCAGATTTCAAATACAGAAACCATAAATGGATTGCTTCATAAAATTTGTAGTAAACCAGTGATTATTTTATTTTCATTTTTTTTTTAAGGAGCCATATCAAGTCACATATGGCCTGCAAGACATTCCACCATAGGAAATGTCATTGTACAACTAGATTGCTATTTCTCTCTCTTTTTTTTTTTTCAATATTAAATGCAAACTTGAAACTTCTGGAAATGTTTTCCAATTTTTTTTTCAAAGTATTGCATTTACAGTGAAACAATTTATAGCCTAGATTTTGTACTCAAATTTATGATTTTTCATAGATGTTTGTTCAGAATAGGTATTTAAAGTCAGACGACTCTACCATACACTTTACGCACGCTTTGGGCTCACACTGTGCCAAATTTTAACGTGCCAGTGTTCTTGGATTTTTTGCATTTTTAAAGCACTTGTGAATGTGAATCTTCACACTTTGTTCATTAATTCTGTTTTTAAGAAGAGTACCGTAATCGTTGGAAGTGTAGATACTCTCCCTCTGCGTTTCTTTATTGGAATTGGTATTTACCAGCATTAATGAATGTTAAGTCCACAGAATCCCAGCCATGACCAACGTAAAAACAAAGTGCAGAGTCTGCTGTCTAAGAGCAGAGCTGAGAGAAAGAGCTGAGAGAAAGCTTGGTAGGTGCAAATCAATTAGCCAGCGCAGGGAATGCTGTGAGTAGGGAACAGAGCTTTTGAGCACGGGCAGCTTCCTGTCACTGCAGAATCACTTCTAAGTGAGTGTTGGGATAGAGCACATTCTGGCTGAAATTGCTTCTTTTAAATGTTTTTTTTTTTGGTAATGAAGAGAAGTGAAAAAGGTGCCAATTGGAGAGAAGTGTTTGCATTTCCCAGGACACTGCCAGCAGCAGAGTGTAGGCACTCTTGTGATGCTGGGGATTTGGAAAAAGCAACTAGTTGCCTAAATTTCCAGGGGAATTTAAGCACCTAGGCACTTAGCAAAACCCTACCAGGTGCCCACTTGCATTTTTGAATCAGATTTTTTAAAGATGCTTAGTCACCTAAAATCAGTAGAATAAAACCAGTTTCCATAGAGATTAAAGAAATAATGTGTAGCAGATTCATGTGATTTGCAGCGACTGTTAATGCAATGGGTGGTTTTGGGGGCTTAATATAGGTTTAGAGAAGTCTTACCCAAAGCAGTTAAACTGGAAGCTGCTGCTCTTGCAGGACAGGTTGTCGATGTTCCTCATGTTTGTGTGTTTTCCATGGACATAGGCATGCATTTCAGGCTTATGTTCCAGAGGCTGGGCTCCCATTCAGAAGAGCTGGATTATTTAACCTCTACTTGCAGGAAAGATTTATTGGTGGCAGCAAGGGGATAACTTGTGCCCAGACTAAAATGTTTTGCCCAGAAAGAAATCCTCCAAATCTTCTCAATTTCAAGTTATGTTCTTTCAGTTACTTTCCTTAGAGGTTTGGATCCTTCTCCCATAAATAAGGGGGGATATTGCACAAAATGGAGGGAAAGGGGAGTGGAATCATTGTAGATGAACTTTCCCAGAGCTGACCTGAATATAAAGCTTTAAGAATTGGTTTGTCATTAATGATCACTCCAAGACCTGGACAAAAATGTCAGTTTTCACTGTCTTAATTCAGATTTATTTTTCCTTATGTCCCCCAGCACTGTATTTGTCTGAAGAGATGCATCCACAAGCTTTTCCACATTTGGGAATTGTAAATGAAAATTTTTATCTCCAAATGAAGACGAATTTAGCATTTCATACCTACTGCGTAAGTCACAGAGATGGAGAGAGCACAGTAGCATGAGAAAACTTTAGGAGCATCTTGATCAGTATTAATATAGCCCTTAGAGCACATTTCCTGGCCTGCGGTGCTGCTGCTGCTCCACCAGCACACATCAGGTCTCTCTTGCAGACACTTCATCCTTCTGCTGCTCAGCAGGAGCAAAAACTGTCATTTTCTAAACCACCACCACCACCTTCCATCAAGTGCTTCCTGCCTTCCTAACTTACAGCCCCTAGCAGCCATGCAGGGACAACCTCCTAGCCTTAACCTTGTGAAATAACACGAGGTTCCTACATCAACCTTTGCCATTGACTTCATGGGTTCTTTCTCATGTTCAGAAACACTTAATTGCCATAGTAGGTTATTTCTGGACAGGACAATTCTAAATCTGGTTCGAAAGGATGACACTCAGTACTTGTTTATAACGTTTAGGTAGCATTTGCTGGTAGCGTGTCAGATCCCATCTCTGGAGGTACAGTAATAATCCAGTGGATCCGCTAAGGAGATGCTTCCTTTGGCAAAACTCCCCGTGCTTGAGCTGCTCAACCATGCAGGTTTCTTTGAGGGACATCTAAGGGGGGATTTGAGGTCCTCTTGTGCCAGGTGGGCTTACAGGGCCATTGGGTCAGCAGCTTGCAGCTCGGGTGCCTTGCAGCCAGGCAGGCTGTGGCCAGCTTCTGGAACAAGCGGATTTGGGTTTTTCATTTATCTATGGGATAAATCCAAGTGGATTTGGGTTTTTCATTTTATCTGCAGGATATATCCAAATACATGCCATGGAGTGGCTGCTGGTGCCATAGGCAGGGTTGGGTGTTCCTACGGGTACTGAGTATCATCAGGGCTCGTGGAGAATAGAAATCTCAATTCTGCTCTTGTTCCAAACAGTAATTAGAGGTGGTATTGAAGATGCCAGTTAATATACTAATTGTGGGGAGCGAGCCACAGAAGCATCAGCAGGTACAGAGCACAGGCGTTCTCAAGGGGACACAACCAGTGCAGGAATTAGCTTGGTCAGTTGTAGAAACCTCACCAGTGTGTCCGAGAGGTTCTTGTGTGTGTGTCTGTGCCTCAGGGAGATGGTGAGTGATACCTTCTTCTGAGGTGTTCAGGGGGCTTCTGTAGGACAAGAGCTGGGACCCTTTCCTTACTCCATGGATGGAGCAAGGGAAGGCAACCCTTCACTTCCACCTGAGAAGAACATACTGCTGTTGAATTATGTTTTCTTGCCCCCACCAGCCCTCGGAAGGGAGTTTTCAGCCAAAATGGGTGAATCACCAGGCGTTGTGTCTCCAGGTGAAAGGTTTGGGGGGCAGTGACAGCAGCAGGTCCAACCATGCACAGTCCAAAACTGTTTNGCCACCAGACCCAACCTTATCCCCCCAGCCTGGCTGCCACGTCCCCAAGTGGCTGCAGAAGCAGCGCCCTCAGGGCAGTGGGAGATGCAGCCGCTTTTAGGGGAAAAATAATAATAATAATTAGGCTACAGCCCTTGGGCTCTGTGAGGCAATGTGGTCAGAAATGGTTTTCACGACTGCCACCGGAACTGGATGTAAACTGTAGCTTGAAAAAAGTAGGAATTTTGTAAACTTGAAATCTCTTGGTTTTACCCTTTTCTCCTTTTGCTGGAAAAGCCACGTGATGAATGTATATGCGTTACCTTTCTATCCGACATAACTGAAAATCAGACTGCCAACTCCTTGTTTTGTATTAGCCTTTTTTTTTTTTTTTAAAAAAAAAAAGAAAAAAAGAAAGAGGAAAAAAAGAGAAAAGTTTGTGAGCAATATATGTAGCATGCTGTGAACGTCTTGTTTTGATCTTTATAGTTACTCTTTAATCCATCAGTATTAACGCCAGTTCTTCTTTTGTGTTCCCCTTGGTACTTGGTATGCAGTGTAAGCAGAAGCTGTGATGGGCTTGGCAGTCCTGTGCCGTGTTACTGTAACTCCTTGATTATTATTTTGTTTTTAGGAAGCACCTGACTGTGGGCCACCCCCTGGGGCAAGGCAGCGTTGCCCGCACACGGCTGCCACTTTTCAGTCTCTTGTACTATGTATAGTTTTAAGTAGAATAAGCTTTTTAACAGAAATATTGATGCGGTTTATGAGTCAACGCAGGCTGCAAGTGTCTGGTGTGTGAGAGTCTTTGTATTTATAGTTGTTTTGGTTTGGGGTTGGGTTTTTTTTTTTGTTTGTTTCATTGTTGGTTTTGTTGTGGTTTGTTTTTTGTTTTGTTTTGTTTTGTTTTTTAAATTCATAAAGTAGCAAACTTGATAAACATAGCCACTTTAAACTGCTCTTGCTAAACAGGCCCTGCTGTAGATAAAATACCACTGTAGATGGAGGGAGGCCGGGGGACCTCTCTCGACCATGGGTGAGCTGAGCTCCTCTCTGCGAAAGGCACGGTCTGTGCTGCACGGCCACCCTGCCTTTGGCCACATTTGGCCCCAAATGCTGGGAAGGCCAGAGTCCGGCGTGTGTTTGAGCCCCCCTATCCCCCATGCCCCTAAGGCTGCTGGCTGACCCCCACCATCTGCTCCCCGGTGCACAGGGGGAAAACACGAGTCTCCCCTGGCACGGGAGGAATGGACGGACCAGCTGCCGGGACCGAAAACACGGGCAAGGTGTCTCTGCAGCCAAAAAGCTTCCAAGCCTCTCTGGAGCGCAAAAATCAGCCCTTGATTTGCTGTCTGCGGAGCCCAGCATGTCGGGAGTAAGGAGCAGCGTTGGCTCCACGTTGGCAGCTGTGGGTCTGAGCCCCTTTGCCCACAGGTAAGGGCAGGGCAGTGCCCGGGGGTGATGTTCCACTGCATCTCCCACCTCTCGTCCTCTGGACTTGGGGGTAAATTGTACCCAGCCCCAGCCCGACAGCTCTCAGCCTCTTTCCTCCTCCCACCACGGCCCCGCAGGTGGTTTGGGATGGAGGATTAAGGACAAAGCTCTGATCCTGCTGCTCCCTCCCACCACCAGGAAGCGGGGAAGGTTCTGTGGTAGCTCTGTGTGTCCCACGGTCCCTGCAGCATCCCGTGGGCAGGCAGCCCTTCACCTGTCCTGCCTCCGGGGGCCACCACCTGCCTGGAGCTCCAGAGATACCACAGCTCCCTGCTTTGGCAGGAGGTTTCCCTGCAAGGTTGAGGCAGCTGCTGGGAGCTCACTGTGGGTTTCCACAGCAGCTTCTACCAGTTATTTTTTTCTGTTGTTGCTGGTTGGGGGTTTTTTTGTTGTTTTGGGTTTTTTTGTTTGTTTTTTTCTTTTTTTTTTTGCAGAGGACAGACTGACCTAGTGGGATGGTTTTTTTGTGTGTGTGTGACTTTTGTTAGTTTTTAAGTTACCCAACTTGAATTTATCTGAACAGATGCAGAAGGAACTTTTTTTTTTTTTTTTGTGAGTTAAGAGACAAAAACACATTTTTAAACAAAGGAATCATGTATTAACATTTTAACAGCAATTCATAAATCTGCACTTTTTATGAGGTTTTGAAAAATCTATTTATAGGTACGGAACAATGGGGTTTGTTTAAAACTGTATCGCATTTATACTTGCTGAAATTACTTTCATTGTTATCAGTAGGAATTTCATTGGTTAAATAAAATGGATAAAACCTGTCTCCTGTTCCATCCATCATTCGTGCTGGGGAACGCGTCTCTGGAGCAGAGCATCCTGCATTTGGCAATGAGATCCAGCCCTGGAAGTATCCTTCTCCTCCATGCCTTTGTCCTCGTTTTTAATTTATGTATTATTTAATGTATAAATTATTTAATCTGTATATAGATAGAGATAATAATTCTATTTAATCTATGTGAACATAGGTCATGAAAAATGTGTAGCGCTTTCTGAAGGGGGTGTCTTTTAAACAGGCAGTTGTCCCTGATGAGTGTCGTGATGTTGGCTCTTGACACGGGGCTTCTCACCTTCTCCTTAGAGATTTGCTCTGCGGAAGCCACGGGCAGTGGGACGCAGCGGGAGCTGCTCCCTCCCTCTTCCAAGGAGCGCTGAGCACGCCCCTGACATGGGCGAGAGCCACAAAGCCATGAAGGAAACACGAAGGACAGAAGAATTAACTTGTGCCCAGGCGCTGGCTCGGGGTGATGCCAAGCTCATCTAGCAGCCAGGTTGCCCCCAAGCCCCCGCTGTCCTGCTGTCTGCCCCATCCAGCCCCCAGGGAAGGGTGACCAAGGGACCAAGCAGCGGTTTGTTCTGGAGAGATGCTCATCTCCCCTCCAAAGACACAAAACTGGGTAACAAGCTGCAGACGTGGGGTGTTTGGGGTGTATCTTCTCCTCCAGCTGCTGGATGCTCACTTGCCTGCCCTCGCTTCGCCCTGCAATGGAAATAACCCACAAGAAAACCCTAAAAATTCGTTTTCAGGTCTGTCAGAGGTGGTGTGTGCCCCGAGGAGAGCTATGACCAGGGGCTGTCACAGCTTGGACAGTACCCACAGGCATCTTCAGCTGGTTGAGCTTCATCCTGCCCTGAAAAATATCACAGGAAAAAAAAAATAGATCTGTATATAAATGCTTATTTATTTGCTTTCAGTGGGACTTTGAAAATACTGAAAATATCTGTCCTCTCGGGTCCAGGCAGAGCTTCCCGTCCCATCACAGGTGCTGTGGCTGTCACCTCTGGGCACCAGTGCAGCTTTGGACTGGAGGGAGGGTGAGTGTGTCACCAGCACCATCAGAAAAAAAGTTAAAAAACGTGCAATATTCCTCAAAACCAAGGGTTGCTGTGGAGTTTCTGCGTTACCTCCTGAAGGTCCCACGAACAGACAAGCAGTGGGGGCAGGATGGTGCCCTCCTCAAGCAAGGAGGAGCCCTGATGTTGGTCCCTGCACCTCCACCCAGCCTGTGAGCGCTCAGACAGGGGGACCCAGTGTGGGCAGGGGACATTCCAGTTCCCTGGAGATCCCGGGCTTGGCGTGCACCCCATCCTCAGCTTTCCATCAGGTTCTCCCCAGAAAAGCCAAAAACAGTATTTGTGTGTTGGTGATTCCCCAGACCTTCACCTTGACTGTCCTCTCCATGCTGCTATGGCTCAGTTCCCACCTTGCCACCTGCCCACCACCTCCAGTCCCACGCTGGTTTGTCCTGAAACCAGTCCCATACTGGTTTGTCCTGAAACCAGCCCCTGGCCAGAGAAACCCAGAGACCCAGGGGCGGTGGCAGACTGGGGACCGTGTCACGGGGATGCTCAAGTGCCCAATGATGGGTGGCCATGGGACAGTCTGCCTGCACCTCACAGGTGAGCCCTGTGGGATGTCCCCTGGGATCTGAGAAAGTGCTGTACCCAGGGTGGCATGGCCTTGGGGGGACCCAGTGGGGCTGAGCTTGAGCCCCCAACAAAGTCCCTCCTCTGCCTCATGGAGCATGGGGAGACACATTGGTGTGCCCCAAGAGTGGCGTCAGCTGGGAGCATGGCCACCCTCAGCCTCCCAGATGGAGCCCAGAAGTCATGAGCAGCAGCTGGGTGGCCAGCAGCAGCAGAGACCTGGTGGCCGCTCACAGCTTGAGCAAGCCCACATCCATAGGGCTGGATTTCACCTTGTACCGGGGGCTCCTTATCCTCTTCCCAGCATTGCCTCGGGCTCCTCGTGCCGCGGCACTGGGAAGAAGTGGTGACCAGCCCCAGACCCCTGTACAAGGCAACTGATGGACCCTCTCTACCAAGGGTTTGCATTAACTGACCAGCACATCACCTGATGGCAACACTGCGCATGGAATTAGCCCAAAATACAGGCTGCTCAGAAACATGCAAACTCCCCCAGTAACTTTCAATTTGATCACAATGGAGCAATCTGGCGAAGCACCTGGACAGCAGAGCAGAAGATCTACAAATCCAAGCTAGAATTATAGATGTTATAAATAACATCACTCATCACTCTAATTAGCTCATGTAAATACTGCTGATTTTTTTTTGGGGGGGGGTAAGCTTTTCAACGTATAAAAGAAGATAATCCCTGGATTTGTATTTCCTGCTAAATTAAAACTAACCCTCTGCATCCTCTGCATTTTGTCCTTGGAGCAAAACTTGAACATTAGTGACGTGCAGGAAAGCACTTTGGCAGAAGGGAAGCCCTCCTCCTCCCCCTGCCTGGGGCTGGTGTGTAGAGCACCAACAGGTCCAGGGTTGCCAAAAAGTGGATACAGAAAATACAACAAAAAAAGTTATTTCAGCCCAAACTGACATGGTTTAGTAGTCATGACCTTCAACATTCAGTGTTGTTCCCCAGCAGTTTTTTGCTACAGAGGGTGATCCCATCGAAGAAGGTTTATCTTCAGCTGGGGTGTCTTCATGGCCTGGTGCTTCTCAAGATGCACCAAAAGCTCCAGGAGGAGAAGAGCCAGGCTGGGGAGAGGATATTGTCCCAATACAGACTTGTAATTTGTCTCGCTAATTTACCTAGCTAATCTCTCCAGGCTTCCTCTGCACCCGGTGGAGAGGCGAAGAGACTCCACCAGAGGGTGACATCTGCCCTGCATCACCTCCTGGGGAAGCCTCACCCGCCTCCTCCCTCCACGCCAGGGAAAACACTGTTGGGCTGCAGCGTTCAGCTCACAGGAGGTTGAACTCCAGCTCACATCTGCAACACAGCACCGTGATGCTGAGAAGACCGGCTGAAAACATTTTTTTATTAGATTTAAGGTGCTTCCCCGTCCGTCCTTCCCCCCCCCC
>VXBJ01001355.1:44996-127786 GCA_013400055.1 Nycticryphes semicollaris | reverse complement strand
CCCCCCTTTTTTTTTTCTTTTTTCAGTTTCCCCATTGAAAAAAGTCAAAATCAGAAAAATGCAATTTTTGCAGAAAACAGGAACAGAAGCAGCTCAGCTGGAGACATCCTTGCCGGCTCTAATTAGTAGACCTGAGTGCAAATCCCCACTGCCTCAGAGATCCAGAACGTTAGTACTGTGTCCCCAGCAGTCCCAGCAGGGCACGTTGTGGGAATGTGCTCAGTGCTGAGCACCTGCATCTGCTGACAGCTGGGAACAGGTGATGGAGAAAGGCTGAGACCTGAAATGTGCTCCTGAGAGGAATAAAGGAGAGGTACCAGGTTCCCAGATACATCCCACTACACCAAACCTCCCTCTGATTGGGCCTGGGGGGATGATCTGTGGCACTACAGGGTCCTGGGATAGACAAAACTGTCCTTTGCTGGAGCCCCCAGTGCTTCTTCCCTAGTCCTTGAGGACATACGGTATCTGAGCAGCCACCCTTTTTCCTGAGCTGTCTACTGGTGGGATGATGAGCCTCAGAGATCACTGACACCTCTCTGATACCAGGATGTTAATTGTTACCCTTCAAACCTCTTCTGCAGCCAGCAGGTCTGTGGTCTCACAGGTCCTTGAGAAGGCAGCCCCTTTTTCCTCCACATGAGATAACTCATCTCAATTTTGTGAAGAGCAATGTTTTTTTTCAAGTGCAGGCTATCATCTACAGCACAAACGTGTACAGTCACTCCCCATGGATGCCTGAGGGTGAAGGATGCACTCAGCCACCTCCCAGGTACACGTGTTTTCCATGAACTCAAAAAGTTGTGGGCCACATTCTTTAGGGGATGAGATCACTCCACACAGGTCAGCCCAACTCATAGGTTTTGGGGTCCATATGGTGGTTAATCCTATCTATAGCAGCAGGACCATGCACAAATTCCCACCATCACCTGAATGTGGCTGCAAGCACTGGGGGTCATTTCCAGCATCAGCCCCTGATATCATTCCTGCCTGCATGGAACGACTTAGTGACCCAGGAGTCTTCCAAGGGGCCATGGGAAAGACCATTCCACCTGTACTGGGTGACCCACATCAACTGACACTTCAAAGACCTCCAAGGGGCTGTGTGAAAGACCATCCCACCTGTACTATCATCTGGGTGACCCACATCAATGGACACCTCAAAGGCCTCCACAGGTGGGGCAAGGCCCATCAGCCACCAACCCCAACTTGAATTCACTGGCCCCAGCTTTAGGCATCCAGCTGAGGTGCCTAGGTGAAAGCCTGGTGAGATATACTGAATAGAGGGAGTCCAGTGCCTCCAGAGTACAGATTTTAAATGCCCACACTTGGGTGGCATAAATCTAGTGATATCTCCCTGGGTCTATCATATCAAACCTCCGGAGCTGCTCCAGTCATCTCAGCAGCTTGCTGGTGTCAGGACCAAGCAGAGACCACTTCTCAGCCATTATTGTTCACAATCTAGGTACCAGTCACTTGGTTTGAAACATCCCATCCATCTGCTGCTCTTCTCCCACCAATTAGGAGCTCCCACGGTTCCTTCCCTGCCCATTAGCACCATCCTGCCTGCCTGCTACAGCTCCCGGCTTTTGTCCAAAACCATCTTCCACCAGCAGATACTAGGAGGCTTGGCAAAATTCATGAGATCACAGTGGTAAACATGCAGTGACATCTGCTCCAAATGTCCACTTTCCACCATGTAAGATTAGTTTTTAAGACATGAAGATATTAATTAAGATGATGCTGCAGAAGGATTTGAAGCCCCTGCTTCAACTTTGCAGGAAACAACGGGGTTTTTTTCACCCTTCCAATTGGGAGTAAATGAGACATCAGCTACGATGGGCCACAGCTGGAAGGGTGCTCCTCTGAGATGGAGAGAGACACACTCGTGTGCCAGGCTTGGCTTTACGCAGGAGAGAGTGCTGAATATTCACATATAAACCTCTAAACCAGACCACGGGCTGCTCTTGGATGTTTCTGGTCCTCATTTCCGCCTGGACCCAAAAAATCTTTTCCACTAAAAAAGGCAAATTGCCATGAAGAAAAAACAACCCCATTTGATAAATCACCCCGTTCTGACAGGATATAGTCCCTTGGAGATTTTCCAACCAGCTGTAACACTAACACCACTGGAAAGTCTGTGGGCCTTTCTGCTTGGCTGGAAACACCCGTTCTGTGGAAATCAAAGGCAGATGTTACCCAGCGTGAGATCCGTCCCCAAACCAAGGCGAGTCCAAGAGCCCAGGAGACTGTGCAGTGCAGAGAAACGGTTCCACGGGATGGCAGCCTCGCTGACTCGCAAAACCCGCACACACCTCACGCTCCTTGCTCCCTGACAATCCTCCCCAGCCAAACCAGTTACACTGGTATTTATTTTACAATCCTTTTTCCATTTTCTGGCATGGACTAAGAGATAACCTGTGAACAAGCACGGCTCAATTCCCTTCTGAACTGGAGCGGCTCTCTGGCCGGAGGGAGGTACTGAGCTGGTCGTGGAGCTCCACACAGAGGTGAGCAGCTCTGAAACGTGCACCATCATCATCAGTGTGACCCAGAGGACCTAGCCCAGGGCTGTGACCCGGAGTTGCTGAGTCCTTCTGCTGTTATCTGTACCCAGCCCCAGGGTGGATGCAACAGAGACAAGGATCACCTCAAGGTGCACAGAGATCCCTGTGTAGAAGTGCTAGATGATCTGGATGAAGCAGGGATATCTTCCACTAGATCAGGTTGCCCTGTCCAACCTGATCTTAACTTCTTCTGATTATGAGGCATCCACAACTTCTCTGGGCAACCTGTTCCAGGGTATCACCAGTTCCTGCAGACCTGAGAGGCACACTCCACTGGAAAGGCTCATCTGTCCAAACAGAGGTACCTGCAAACACAGGTGCCAACATCTGGTTTATTCACCTATACTGAAGGAAAATGGCCACTTTTAGGGAGTGCTTTTTCTGCTTCTAAAGAAGACAAAACCAGTCAAGGGAACAACATTGCACAAGAGGGTGTTTCTCCCTGTCAGCTGTGAAGAATCATCCTGCCGTGATGTGATTTTTCTGTCCCGAACCCAGCCACCCCGCTGCACCCCAGGTGCACTTCAGCACATCTCACAAGACTAAAATGTTCCCTCTCCCTCCCTCCCTCCTTCCCTCTCTCTCATCTGGCACACACACAGAGCTAAATTCGCCTGCAAACCCCCAGCTTTTCCCTACATATTCCGCAGCTTAACCAATTGACTCTTTTAAAGTGCTTTGGGAGAGGAAAGGTGTTTTAAAAGCACAAAGGGGCCATTAATATCAGATGTCAGGCTGTAACAAAGAACAACTGTGCTGCTGGGGCTTTCTTGATTAGTCAGGGCACCCCAGGTCACATTATCTCGTTTCCAGCGGTGACAGAAACACGATACCAGCCCCAGTTTGGAAAAGTAACTTTTATTTTGTTGAAGCCATACATTTCCAAGGATTGAGTAAAGCTCACAAGCCATAAATCATGCCCACATAAGAATAATCTCAGACAATAGTTAGTTTGCAGCAGGATGTTGCTTGTTCTGTGATAATTGCTCAGCGTTCGAGGCAGATTTCCCACTGCCTGCTCAGACACGCAGCACAGAAGAAAAACGCCCCATGCTGGCTGCAGTTCTTAGCATTTGAAATCTGAGCACTTTACGATGATTCCTAGTAATACTGCTCCACTTCTGCCCAAATCCTGCCCATGCTGCAGCCCTTTGGATTTCATGGAGTGTCCACTTGTGTTCAGCAAACATGGTTGCAGCCTGACCCGAGCTGGACTGGGTAGCGATGGTGATGGAGCTGTGGCACCGCAGACCTCCTGAGGTCTCAGCTTTGATGCCTCTCAGCATATAAGCTTCCATGTCATTGCGACCAGAGGGGTGCACTGGAGATGCTGGTGGAGCTGGGACGCGGGAGCTGCTGGGTTAAGGTGTGGGGAAGCTGCTGTGGGTGCAGGACCCCCAAGAAGTGCATCAGCGGCCTCTGGGCAGGGACAGGGCCGCACAGCTAAAACAGGTCAGAGATAAGGCCGTGCAGAAGGCATGAAATGGGCAGCTGTGGGGGGCAGCTGCCTCCTCTCCAGTGCTTGGGCTGTGCTTGAGAACTGCTGCCACTACACGTGCCTTCAGAGGCTGCTGGGGACCCTGGTTCTATCAGGCTGGTGCCCCTGACACTGCACCCTGGCAGCCTCTCCTCTGGGACCTGAGCTGCCTGCTGTCCTGCCTTGATGGCTGCCACGTAGCCAAGAGGAGTGCTGGGGCTGGGACAGAAGCAAGGAGCCAACTCCCAATCTGGCTCTGCAAGGGGGGAGGCATGTCTGAGTAGGAAAAGATGCAAAGTTTGATTTGGAGACCATCCGCAGGCTGCTGTCTGCCTGCAGCAACCCGGACCTTGCCTCTTGCACCCAAACAACATCTCCAAGGCAAAGGAGGGATCTATTGACTTCTGACTTCCCCCAGTTAGACTAATATTGGCATACAGAAGCCGCCTCCCCTTTCCAATCAAGCCAGTGCTGCTTGCTGGGTGGCCTCTCTTTCTCCACAAACCAGCCATAGCCCACAAAGGGTGAAACAAGTTGTCCTCCCCACCAACGCCATTAGCATTGCTGCTGAATGGGATGCCACCTGGTCAGGGATGTGCACACATAGCTTGTTGTGTTGAATGCAGCCCATTGAGCTAAGGAAACACCCTCTGTCATTGGCATGAACCAGCCAAATCTCCTTCCCCTCCCCCAAATTCAGCTCCCCCCAGCTCAGCCCCATCATGTGAAGCAGCAAAGCTGCTGCATTTCTTCAACCCAGGGCTTTCTGGGCTTTCTTCAACCCAGGATGGCCACCAGCACTACCAGGAACAGGTTCCTCCACAGGGATGGCAGCACCAGCTTGCACACCCCTGGGACTCCTTATGCTATGGCAGATCAGGGGTCCACAAACAACCTGGCACTGGAAGGAGGGCAGAACTGGCAGTGAAAGGCAGGATCCATCCATGCAGGACTCCCTCGGAGTCCAGCCAGAGCAAATGCTGCTGAGACTGAGAACCTTCCTCCTGCAGGCAGCTGCACCAAGCGATCCAAAGCCCCTTGCAGGGTCAAGGAAGGGCAGCACCCCTGTGCCCTCTTCCAGACATGGTGGGTGTCCCTGTGCCCCATGTCCAGCTACAAACACCCCTGCGTGCACTCCAGCTCCCGTGTTCCAGATGCTGGGGGTCCTGGCTCACTCCAGTGGGGAGAAGGGGTGAAGAAGAGGAAGCAGGGCAGACAAGCAGCACAGAAGAAGGATTGGGTCCCTCTCCTAAATAAACGTGTCTCATAGTGCACTGATTCACCAAGCGGGTATTTACACAGCAAAACAAACCCTGTGCCTTGGTTCCCCCCTCCGCCTCTTCTCCCACCTGACAGTCCATAGTCCCTATGGCAGAAAGGGGAAGTGCACACGTTCTTTCTCCTCCAGGTTTCTGAAACTGGATAAGAAATGGAAATGACCAGCAAAAGCCTTTGCTGCTACGGCTCATGTTGAGCTTGGCCGTGATGGTCCCTGCAGCCACAAAAGCCACATGGACCTCTCCTCCTCTCCCAGGCAGCAGAGTGCCCTGCCACGAGTCCTGCCAGGACTTCCAAGCATAAGCAACTCACTCTAAGTGTCCTATGACACTTATCCCCATGAGGGATCTGCCTTTTAAATCTCATTTGGAGGATTCCCTTCCTTGACACCCCTCTGGCCAGCACAGCACCCAGGAGACCCTCCTGCCCTGCCATGGGCGGGTCCTGCCCTGCTCTGACCCTACCACTGGGTAGGGTGCCATGAAAGCACCAATTCAACACACACAAAAGCAGCAAAATCCCCTCGTGGTCCCCATGCACCTCCTCTCCCATGTCCCCTCTTTGTAAGGATGCCCCTGCTGCCAACCCAGAGCGGTAGGAAGGGCAGAGCTGCTTTGCCCTGGAGGGAAACCCAGGAGGATTATTTTTGCCCTGCGAGCTGGATTTCAAAACAAGTCCCAGAAGGACAGACGTGGTGTTACCCATCCCCAGCCTGGACATTGTCTCATGGAGAAGTCAAGCACATAAATCCCGCTGCATGCCTGGGGAGCTGTCAACTCTCAAGGGAGGTAGGGCAGGTGGCAGCTGACTCAAAGCCAAAAGCATGACTCCTGGGTGCTGCTGGGCTTCGGAGCAGGCACAAAGACTTCAGGGACAAGACCTTCAGGGGCTTAGACTGTCATGGAATGCCATATCTTGAAGCTTCAGGGCTTAGACCATCAGTAGTCACCAGAAAGCAAGGAAGGACTGGGGACAATGACCTTGGTATGACTAAGGGAAAATGTTTTCCTGCCACGTGAAAGAATAAGCAGCAGGTCTTTCCTCACAGATCCTCAAAGATCCATGTGATTTCAGGTGCCTGGAAAGGCCTGAGGACTACAAGATACACCGGGTCGCATTGCTTCCATCAGTGGGACCTTGGTACAATGAGCACTGCAACCAACAGTAGGACTTCTTCCCCACCCCTCCTCACTCCCCATCATTTCCCAGCTGCAAACCCTTGCATCCTCACTTTCTTTTCCCTTCTCCAGATCCCAGAAAACCCTCCGTAACAAATTCCTGCCCCAACCATCACCTCCTCACTGGCAGGGACGGGCTTCTGTGGAGCTCTCTACCAGTGCGTAAGTCTCAGTTTTATCTCTGCTGTAAAGAAAGAACCCCGTACCACATTTAGCACTCGTCTCCCAGAGGAAGCATCTTGCAAAATCATAGGAACTTTGTGGCCTGCACCGATAAAACCCGAACACTTTACAAGAGCAGAACTTGAGTTACAATGGTGGTGTCCCCCAGCAACATTACCTCGGTCTTCCCTGTTACTCCCCAGTTGGTTCATTATTATTAATGTCACTACAATAAATACCAGAAGAAAATTGACAGCGTTTGGCCACGTATCTTAAAGCATTGCCCCACTCCTCCTTCACTCCATGTCTTTGCAGCCTTGGTTTCCATCCCTATCAGTCATCAGAGGAGCCTTTAGGGACAAACCGTTTGACTACGTGACCAGCCAAGTAATAAAAGCCATGCAGAAGTGCAGCTGTGGCATCGATGACCAGTGAGAAGGTGCCCCCGATGCCGGCGGCCAAGTCTTTGAGGACAGAGGGGATGGCACAGATGGAGTGGTAAGGAAAAGCAGCGAGGTGAAGGACAAACCCCACAGGGATGCGCAGAATCCTGTAGGTGAGGGACGCCACATCTTGAACAATTTCCAGGAAGCCCAGGAAGATGTTGACGATGACCCTCCCCACGTCATATGGGATGCTGATGAGCACCATGCTGATGGCTTTAAGGTAGGACACCACTCCGTTCCACAGGCTGTAGACTCCATCCAGAACTGTACCACCAACCCGCTTGATAACAAGCCACAGGAAATAAAACACAAATTTCACCAGCTCCACAAACACGTAGATGAGGAGTTCCAGAAGTTTGATGAAAGGGGTAGCAATGATGCCAGCTACTTTTCTCACCAAGCCACTTTCTTTGGCCTCCTGGTTGTCACTTGTTCCTATTTGCTCTCCAGAGCGAATCTGACTGACAGCTTGCAATATTGCTTCTGTTTTCTCCTGGCTTTGTTTGTCTTCCCCACAGCTGCCTTTAAACAAGTGAATTCCTGCTAGAAGCTGCTTCTCCAGCTCTCCCACCGTGAGGTCCTCCAAGCTGTTCTCATCATTCATTTTTTTCACTAGTCCCAGGGACCATCCCTCTGGAGCATCACAGCAGGCTGCCAGCCAAAGGGTCTCTGGCACTGTCACCTTGCCTTTAACTTGGACATTGGAAGGAACTGCACCTGCAAGGAGATACAGATGATCCTTCTTGGAGCAGTGAGGGACTAGAGCTTGCTCCACTACCCTCCCGATGTCTCTGTGCCAGCTTTTGCTCACAGATGGGCTCAGAGGGACAGCATTCGTGAGCGTGTAAGTAGCCATCTGGAAATCCTCCTCATTGAGCAAGCTGGGATTGAGCAGCCCTCTCTCATAACCAGAGCCCACATAGTCTGAGGTCAGGGCTTGATTTGCACCAAGGTTGGCCACAGTGCCAACGATATCGGCTTCGTGCACCATCTCACGCAGGTCATTTTCTGGATCGTCTATCTGAAATAGTAGAGAGGAGAGTTACTGGATGCAATTTGCCTTTCTAGAAAGCAATGGGTAAAATAGGCCTTGAAGTATATTTTCCATTATGGCTGCTACTACACACTGCACCTCACACCACATTCTGCACTCCCTCCTTATTTTTCTTCTGCTTCAGAGGAGTGAATGCTCTACTGAACTGCCTCACCAAACACATCAGTTTAGGCTGCAAGGGATGCTTGCAGCTCTCCAGTTTGGTCCACAGCACAACACAGCCTCCAGAATCTCACCAGCCATCCTGCATCAAGCCCCTCACTTGTGCTTTTTTATCTGGAAGAGATTTGAAGACCAATAGATGGCTTGATTTAGGGCCATGTTCTCACCTCCTATGCTGGTGGTACCCTCAGTTCATTTAAGCACCTGCCATGGCACCTTAATTCAGTCCCTCTGAACTATCAAATCCAAAACCATGAAGAAAAACATCATCACGGCATGTAAGACACCTAAAGAAGACATTTACCTCTCACCACTGATTGTGTAAGAAGGCAGAAGGAAGCCAGGCACCATGGCAGGTGACCTGAACTTCCCTGCCTCAAACAGACTCGGCACCGAGCTCCTAGGGCTCTCTCAGGGTTTGTCATTAGTAGTCTGAACCTCATGTTGTTAATAGTCTGAACCTCATCCTCAATAACCACACAGCTCCTTGCATAACATTAGTGAGGATGCCATTGCCACAGGTGCTTGATGGAATCTGTGGTACCCGCTGGTGTCTGCCACAGCAGGAATTCACTCTGGACCCACGCACAGAGCCGTGCATGGGGAGATACCGAGCAGTGGGAGCAGGAGCACTAAACACCAGGGTGTGCTCAAGTCTTTCTCCAGTGGCCGCGGCTCTGTCTGCTCCTTAGTCACTCCTCTCAGCACTGCCTGCAGCCACTCCAGAGGGTTTGCCAGATTGTCATTTTCTTCCCCAAATTAGAGAGTGAGAATGTTGGTAGAATCTCAGGGATGGCAGACAGCCTCAGCTCCCAGCACTACACTGGCCCAATTAAAACTGTTGTCTTTGCTGCTGGCCTGTAGACTGTTTATTGCAGTATATAACACATACTTTGGAGACATCTATGGCAGACAGCTCATAGTTCACCTTGAATCACTCCCCAGTCATCCTTCCTCGTCCTTTGGCCACCCTGCAATGCACTTGGACAGATGCACAGCTACGGCCTTGGAACCTTAGAGTTGGCATCCTCTTGGTGCCGCATCCCCTCCTCGCAGCGCTGCATCAGCCTGTGCTGAGAGTTGGGAAGAAAGGGCCAGTGTCAGCAGCTACCCATCACCCTTGCTGGAGGAACTGAGCTCTTGCTGGCCTCCTGCATCAGCCAAGCCTCTGCGGTCCAGGCTCAGGGCTCTCTCTGCACCAAGGCTGGTCACAGTGCCAACGCTGGCCATTGCAGACAGCTGCATTACCCACATCTCCTGCTAGGAGGTTTCTTGCACTTCATTTTGAAGCATCTGATGCTCCTTGCTTCAGGACTGAAAGAATCACAGCGAGTCCTACCTACTGACGCACAAGTCATAGCTTTTCCTAAAAAAAGCACTTTAAAAAGACTTATCCTGCGCTGCTCCTGCCTTATTCTGCTCCTATTGCTCAGAATCCCCAGACTCAGGGGATACAGCTGGCTGAGGAGGCCAGATATTTTGCATTCCGCAAAATCACTGTCCCTTCCTGTCCCCCTCCCCCCCATCATTCTTCCTCTTCACATGGTGCTGTGCCATGGGACAAAGGATGCACCCGGTGCATTGAATCCCACTATAGAGGCAAGGGAGGAGCAAGCACAGGTGTGAGGCTGTGTCTGGGAACTATCCACCCATGTTATGGCCCTTTAGAGCCTGACACCCTCGCAGAGACACTCACCCCCTCTCTCTCCCATGGCAGTGCTGCTGTACCACAGGGAAACACAGACCCAAGACAGGTCAGCTCTGTCTCCTGCCCTCATGAAGCAGATGGTATAAACATAATTTTCTCTCCTTATGAGCTGATGCATGCAAACCTTTAGATGTCTATCAACAAAATAAGTCTCTGGTTACCTGTTCAGCCGCAGGCTTTTGCACATACCATTGGGATTGTTTAGGTGTAATTAAAGAAGAACAGGATAAAAACGTGGCCGTGTGCTGTTCATGCATAAAGCTCTGACATCACCGAGTTATGCTTATAATAACTCCTATTATGGCTTGTAATAACTCATACGTAATTGAGGTTTTCATGCCTCCTTCAGCTCAGCCGCAACGGCAAGCTGTCTCCAGCACTGCATCTAATCCATATTGCAAGCCACCTTTCCTCACTGCTTCAAAAGGCTTTTGGTTTGTGTCACTGCCAAAGCATATCTGCATTCATGGAGCCAGTCACGAGGCCACCTGTCCAAATAACCTGGAATAGCCAAGGGGAAGACGCAGGTAGATGGGTAAACATCTCATTCAGAAGATGGGGATTTAAAAATGAATTATGCATCTGAACACCTGTGTGGATGTGAGCACCTAAAAAACATTTGTATGTTTGGTAAAGTGGGAGTTGCAGTTTCATGGAAGGGGCAGAGGCAGAGATGGGATGATACGTGTGGCAACACACAGCTATTAGAGCAGGTATCTTCTGTTGTTTGGCCATTTAACAGTGTAGGACACTGTTGCCTCCCACCTTCCCCACCCCAGGTGAACTTCAGCATCCCACTCCCCTCGCTACTGCCTCAGGCACACTCATGCCTTTGCAATGGAAATATTTCATCCAATCTTAGTGTGGGACTTGTTTCTCAGGGAGGAGGCACGGTACGTCTTACGCCAAGGTTTCTGTCATAGGACGTTCACATGAGCGGCTCTAGAAGTACCTGTTTCTCTTGACTGTCTACCAAAACAGGTGGCAGGAGCAGATCAGAGGTAGCTATACCAAATAGTGATGCAAATCCCACCTTGGTCATCTGGCTGGTGGTAGTCATCAACCAAATGAAAACACAAGGTGAATCAACCAGTCTGTCATACATTAGGAGAGAAAAAGCAACTCTAGAGCTTTCCATCTCTCTCAAAGCTACAGAAAGAGTCAAACCCACAGATTTTCAGACAACTGAAACAAGATGAGGTGAAAGCCACGTAACTAACTTGTTCTCAACCCCTACAAAATCTGTGGCAGAGCAGGATTCCAGAACTGAGCCTGGGGGAGTCCCATCAGTGCCTAGCTCATTTTCCTGACCTTCCTGCTCTCTAATTTTTCACTAATTGCTGAATTAACTTGCTGTTTCCAGTTGCCAGCCAGCAGTGGGTGGCAATGACATTCCTCACACTTCTCACCCAATTACTGCCTCTGCTACATTTGGCATTGGTTTCTCAGGCAGACATTCCTGAGGAGGTAGGCACGCAGGGAGCGAGAGGGTGCCCTCACCACTTACATCATTACTCAAAAAAAAAAAAAAAAGGGCATGTGACAAGCCTGGGGCCCTCACCAGAGGGCATAGAGTGGTTTTATAGTGATTCCTTTCTGCTTGCTGTGTCTCTACGTGTGCGTCTGCGTATACATAGGCGTAAGCACACACCACTGCGCAGCTCAGCCTGCTCATACCCAACTATCCCTGTCTCCGTGAGGAAATTACCCGGAAAACAAGCAACATAACCTCACGGGGCTCTGCTGCAGAGCAGGTGGGGCTAAGGGTTGCCTTCAACAGCCATCTGACCTTCCCAAACCATCTAGCCTAGCCTTGACAGGAACACACACACACGTGTGAAATCTCTTCCCTGCTTTCTCTTCCCGGATCCAGCATGGTGTTGTCTGTTAGGGGTGCCTATTTCTTGAGTTATAGGAATTTTTCGTAGTCCTGATTTGTTCCCCTTACAGATTCTTCTGCCATTTTTTTCCTAGTAGTTTTCTGGCTCAGACTGAGGTTACTCCAGTGAACCACAGAGCTACTACCTTCCACCTCCAAGACACTTGCATTTTAGCAATGGAGGAAGGGGACTCATCATTGTAAACTAAGAACAGACCCACAGCAATCCATGGGGATGCTCTGGAGAAGACAGAGCAACTGAAGGTAGCACTTGGCCAATTATTTTGGGGGCTGCAGTACAGTTTGGATGCAGGAGACACACGGTTTGAGGCTCCAGAGCGCTGGCAGGAGTGATCACAAGGTGAAGAGTGAAGAAACATGAAGCAGAGAAGGGGGAGGAGCCAACTGGAGGGAAGTGCTGGGGAACCAAAGCTGCTGTGGAGGAGCTGCCCAGTGGTCCGTGGCAGGAACGGCTTTCAAGCCTGCCTGGGCACGTCTGGCGAGTCAGACCATGAGAAACAGGAGATATGGTGGCTAGAGGTGATGAAGGGCATCAGCAGCTGAGGTGAATGGGGAAGGATCTCATATCTGCTGCTTTGCCTCACTGCTTCCATGGCACTCTTAGCAGGTGCTCACTCACCTAGGTCCTCTTTGTGCTTTAAAAAATTCATCACCCTTCTGCAACACCATAGTGGCAGAGTCTGCAAAAATCTTCCCTCTGTTTTAAAAGGGCAGTCAGACACCTCCCAGAGCCATCTGTGAAGTGGAAGGAGAGCAGATCAAGGGACCCTTGGGAACTTCTGCAACTCAAAACCCAGCCCAGAGATCAGGCAGCCAGTCCAAGGTGAGGACAGGGATGTAGGATGTCCCGTCTTCATTGCCTGTGACCTCGTGGCCTTGGTATCTTGTCACTGCCCATGAGGAAAATGAGCATGGCAGCCACTCTCCAGGGATAGGGGTGAGCTTTGGCTCTGGCTCCAGCATCTGAGGGCCCTGCTCCCTCCACACTGCACAGATGCTGCAGCCATTCCCACCCCAACAAAGCACCCCTGCACCCTGCCAGCCTTTTCTGAACTCGATAGTTGGGGGTAGCTTGGTGCTTGCTACAAAATTCCCCACTCCATGATCCCGCCAAAAAACCTAAAACATGGCAAAATAAAATAAAATAAAATAAAGTAAAAGGTAAAGAGTACTTGTTCTCTTAAAGGACCAGCAATTTTTTAAGCATTTCCTTTAAATAGAACAGCCCGAAGGACTTGCTTAAGCACACCTAGTGCCAAGGGAGACACAAACCACCGTGGTTCCGGTGAAATTCGTGTTATACTACACACTTCTGCCCCAACCGAAGCCCACACGCTCCAGGACACGGCAACTCATTTCCCTACCGGCGGCTGCAACACAGGGACACAACAAAAAGCTGCAGCGCCGACTTGGTGAACCGCAAAGGGATGTTTTATCCCGGCGCAGCGAAGCTAAAGAGTTCTTATCAACACTGCGATCGCGCTGGCAACAGAACAAACTTCCACTTGACACGGCGGTGTTTACCCCGGCTTCCCACCGGCAGCGCTTCCCTGCCCATGAGAGCCGCCTGGGCAGGACAGATCCATCAGCGGGTGTCAATGATGACTTTTTCTCCTCTCCCAGCTTTCATTAATAAGCCCCACGGGACAAGGGAATATTTGTTTGCTGGGTTCCGAGCACAAAAATACGTTCTGCCTGTGCTAAATCAGTATTGAAAGAAGTTCAACAAGCAGAGCTCCTGCCTCCTTTACAAAATCCTATCCCCAGCTTCACCCCAAGAAGGAACATTCTCCAGGATCACTTGCTTTACAGCGAAGGGAAAGGCTGACTTACCTGCGGCTCGACCAGCCAGCTCTCCTCCTCGTTTTGGGCTGGTTTTGTATACTTAAAAGCTGAATAAAGAGGGATTTTGTCCTTAGTACTGTAGAGGGTTGCAAAGCGTGGCTCTCTGTTGTACTGCTGACAGATTTTCACGTGGAACGGCTCCGTAAATCCTTCGGGGGGCACTTGTCCAGGGAAGAACACATTACACTCGGCAAAACCAGTTTCATCCTCTCCAACGACTCTGCCCTGGGAAAAGCCTGGGAAAAACGAGAGGCAAAGCAAAAACGCAATTGACGTCTTCATGGTCCACTCCCTGGAGCTGAAGAAAGCCCCGTCTGCATCCGCTGGGTCCGGCAAGGGACCTGTGGGCTGAGTCCATGCAGCAGCGAAGCCAGAAAGCCTCTGGAATTCGGGTGTAGCGTGAGCGGGAAACGAAAGGCGAAGCGGCAGCCGGTCCCCTCGGGCGGGCGGCGCGTCCGGCGGGCAGCGCCCTCAGAGACCCGACCTGCGCCCAGCTGCCCGCAGCGGATAGTGCCGGCCAACCTGGGAGCATCAGGACTCCTTGGGAAGAGGAGGGGGAGGAGGAGGAGGAGGAGGGAAGCTTAGGGCGGTGCGGGGCTGGAGCTGAGCGGCATGGGCTGCCCGGGCTGGGGCTGAGCGCCGGCGGGGGTGTGGTGTGCTGCATTGCAGCACAGTCCCCGGCAGGAATTTTGGCTGACGCAGCCAGAAATCTTCCCGGGGCTGCCAGGGCCGGGGTTGAGGGGGGGCGGTGGTGTGTGTGTGGATGCTGCAAAGTCAGAGTCACCACCCCGAAGAAGGTGTTAGTTGCCTTGTCCAGCTGTGAGCCCGGCCGAGGGAGAGAGAGAAAAGAGGTGGCAGGATGTGATAAATGACCAAGTCCCAGTTTTGATAAAGAGACTTGGTTTATTGAGCAAATAGAGACAAGCAAACAGTGCTGGGTGTGCGGGGAGTCTCTGCTCCACCAACACGCACACCATGCAGTTCCCATTTTCAGTTTATATCCCTATGCTAATACACATTTTTAACTATTTCTGAGAAAAGGTTGGTCTTTGCAAATGAATTCCGGGATAGGTGTATCTTCTTCAGCACTTTACAGGCTTCTCTTCGATATCACTGTGTGGTTAGCAGCAAGACTGGTTTAAACTGATATACCAGGTGGCTTCTGTAAGATACAAGGACTATATACCTATTATCTCCAGCCATCCTGCCCCTCCTAGGCTTGTGGTTATACAAGAGAACAGAGTGGTTAAAGATTACATGCACAGAGAGAGTCACATTTCATCGTGCGGCCCTAGCATTATTGCATATTGACATGAATCAAATGAACATATTTCACAAGGATATTGGAACTGCTGGGAACCCACTTTCCTCCTTTTTGGGGTGTCTGTCGCCACTGTTGCTGCTAGCCACGTGCTGCTAAGGTGCCTGCAGAAGGCATTCTTCTCCTGTCCCTCTGGTAGCTGTAATGGGCATCCAAAACCCTCCTGTGGAGCAGTATCACCTCACCTTGGCAGACACTTCCTCGAGAAATTAACAAGAGGCAGAAGGATGAAGACCCTCGGATTACATACCCCTAATCAACACCCACCTCTATATAATTTGACCAAACCTACAGAATTAGCCAGGAAAAGAGAAGAGAAGAGAAGAGAAGAGAAGAGAAGAGAAGAGAAGAGAAGAGAAGAGAAGAGAAGAGAAGAGAAGAGAAGAGAAGAGAAGAGAAGAGAGAAAAAAAAAGGAATAAAACTGTTCTTCTGAGTTTATGATCAGCAGAGCAATCATCTGCCTAGTGAACAGTGAACAGCCAAATATGAAGCCTCAGCTACTGCTGGATAAAAGGCTGTGTTTCTTCAGCAACGGGGAAAATTAATGTTTTCAGATGAGTGGAGATGGAAAGGAGATTACAGAACAGTTCCTCAGAGTCAAGAAAATGTGCATTTTCCCACCCAAGAAGTCAGATATTATCAGCTGTGTTACCAAAAAACTTAAAAAATCCTGGGTGCCAGTAAGGCGCAGGTCCCATTTATAATGTGATTATAATGTGATTTCCAAGGAAAAAAAAAACTCCAAGTGCTACCAACCCACAAGTGCTTTGCAGAGGAGGTAGGAGCAGTCTATATGGCAAATGACGAAATGGAACGGCGGGTGGTTAAAGGTCAGAGAAGTAGCCTGTAAAAGCACTAAAAATAGACTGGACTCTAAGACTATCATTCCTCAATGCTGGGATGACTTCTAGAAGTATGAAGGCAAGGAAATACCTCAGCCCCTCTTGGTGGGTTGTTATCAACTGAGGGAGTCAGAAAAGGGCTGGGGAACAACAGGAAATGTAGTAAATGGGCTTGGTTTGGGTCCAGGCAGATGCCTGGTTGCCCAGCCCTGACAGAAAGAGTTAGTCATGTTCAGGAAAGATGACAAAAATGAAAGCATGGGCACATCCTGACAGGCTTAAAATTTAATTTTACTGGATGTTAAAAGGCTCCTGGGAAATCAAGAACTGAAGCTAAACCTTAGCTATTAAGTATTTGTCTGATCCCAGGCTTGCAATTTCCTGGGCAGCAGAGGAGAGTATTTTCACAAGTGCAGAAAGCCCCGCTGCCCAGGCAAAGCTGGGCTGGGTGGTGCCTTTAAACACCCCACTCTAAGACTGACCCCCATTGCCCCAGGACAGGCATGGTCCCAATCCAAGGCAGCATGAGGTGTCTCGAGATGGGCATGGCAGTGACCAGCGGGCTGAGCAGATCAATGACTTCCACCAGGACACACGGACATCCTGCCTCTGTCCTGGGCTGCTCATCAGCCTCCTGCAGTACCTCGGTCTCACCAGGATGCACAGCCCCAAGCCATCTTCCAAGCCTCAAGGGTTTCTTATCTGCTTTTAGGGAACTATGACCAGTTCTTCTCTTTCAGGCCATGAGGCTGGGATCCGCCTGCCTATTTATTTGCTGTATTTGCCAGCAAATGGATAACTCTTGACTCAGCCTCAAGAGCAAGAGCCTCAGGCTCTCATCTCCTGTGAAAACCATCAACATGAAAGCCAGCATGGAGCTCCGCTCCTCTACTTCCAATCTCATTTTCTCTCCACTCAAAGCCCCTCTCCAGTTTCTATCTAATTTAAGTTAGCTGTTGCAACCTTTGAATGTGGAGCTGTATATTTTTTTCTGTTCGTGGTAACATCACTATTACTGAAGAGACTGGTGCCATTATCATGGTGTGGCACTCACTGTGCTGAGAAGATAAGGGCCAAAGGACTGCCCTGCCCTGGGAGGATCACACTCCCAGCTAAGGGATCACAGACAGACAGAGGAGTCAAACACAGCAAGACACAGTCAAAGGTTTTGAAAACTCAGTGCTGCAGCAGCTTGTCTGCTGTCGCAGGCTTTTATATATCATTCCTTGTGATGCCTATAGGGAGTGATGCAAGAGGATCCATTAATATTGGATCCAAAACAACCCTAAGGCTGCTGATGTGAGCAGAAGGGCTCTGGGATAATGCACAGTGGGTTGGAAGTGGGTAGCATGTGCTGGCAGTGGCAGCGTGGCCTCACAGGAACCAGAGCTGCTGCCTCCAAACCCACTGAGGGGTGGCAGAGCAACAAGCCTGGCACTGCAGGCAAGGACCTGATGGAGGAGAAGGAGCCCAGGGAAGATGCAAAGAGATAGGTGATGTGGTCAGAGACAACGTGAGAGAAGTGATCTCTTAGGGACAGGCAGAGGTGGGTGAGTGGACAGGACAGGCTGTGTGCAGGAGACTGTATGGACACAGAATTTGCAAGGCTTACCAGATGGAGTGAGTTGGGGAAAATAGATTAAAGACAGAGAGATTGGAGAGAGGGAAGGGGGAAAAAAAAAAAAAAAAAGAGGTATGGATCCAGAAAATTATGCTGACCAGGGCAAAAAGGAGGAGATTGGGGCAAAAATTAGAGTTAAAGGGGGATCTATATTCCTTAGAAGTTGGAATATTAAGGAAAAGGTAAGAAGGAGGATGAATGGAAATAGATGTGAGGAAACACAGGGTCAAGTGAAGAGATGAGAGTGAGCTGAGGAAAGCTGTCTCCTTCTGTGACAGGCAAATGAGGATAAAATATGAGGAGTAAGAAGGGGGAAAGGAGAATGAAAGATTTTCATCCATCTTCAGTGACATAATATGGATGACCTGTCCTCCTCTTTCTCCAGAGTTTCAAGCACCAAGACCAGTATCTCAAAGGAAAGAATACCACCCTGCAAAACCAACTTGAAAAGCATGCCAACATCCAAACCCTGTAGCCAGGAGAAACTGCTGGGCTTGTTTGCCTGCTTTCCCACACTGTGCCTCCAGCCTTGTCTCACTGTTCACATGGCTGACACTGGATTTGCTACAAATAGCAAATCTTTCTCCTCACATGCCTGACCCCTCTAGCTTAGTCTTCCAAAACATTCTTAACTCCAAATATTTTTCCAGGCTGGATCTTCTGTCTCCGACTATGACCTCAGGATGTGATCCTGGTGCTGTATGTAACTGTCCCATTCTTCTGAGACAGAAAGGAAAAAGAAAGTGTCTCCAAGGGCAAGCAGTCCCACTGGAGAGATGCCATCTGATTCAGTGGAGATATCAAAGATTGGGCTTGGAGGACAGCAGTACCAGCAGACATGCCATGGCAAGTCAGAGAGCATATCTGCCTCCTCACTGTCTCATGGGGAAAGAGTTTCTTTTTAAAATAAGCTTTAAAAGTTGGTCTGGGAAAGGAGCCCAGTGCTGAGCTAGGGAGAAAAGCAAGAGTGAAAGAGAATTGCTGCTAAAATTAAGAGATTCAAGGGTCAGGAGGACAGAAGGACAATAGATGCTTTGGGAAGAGCTTAGCAACATGATGTTGGGATTTTGATTCCCACCTTAAACCACGTCTTGATGCCAGTCTGCTGCCTGCTTGTTAGGTGTTTACACAGATGTCTTCACACCTGCCCCATGGTGCCCCTCATGCTGGTGAGGAAAGTCCCACCACTGATTATACTGCTTCATTGCCCACCTCTGCTGTGATGCTCACAAATAAGGCTGGGCTAGCAAGAGGCCACTAACCACCTCGAACTCCCAGGGATAGTGATCTGGGTCTTCTCCTTCCTCAATTGCCTTTCCTCCTGGCTGCACTCACCAACCACAATAGCCAGTGGATGCCTCAAAGCGGTGTCACAGGTGAAATCAAAATAGAAAAAGACAGGGAGTACCAAGAAGGGACAGTGACATAAGATGATGGAGGAGGTTGTCTGTGGTGCACAGTCAGAGGAAGGGGGTGATAACTGTGACTGTGAAGCACTAAAACTTATTTCTCCTATTTCCCTCTGGGCAATAGCACCATTAGGACATGGACCAGTTCTGGGTTTTTACAAAAACTTGCACAGTGGGAGTCTGACAGGGACCTTGTAAACCATGAAGTACAAATGTATTGCATAAATACCGAATCAAATTAATAAAATGCAGAGGCTACATCCTTTGGCACTTTATGACAGCCTTCACACTTAGGAGCTCTCTGTTAATCTTCAGGCTATTAGCCTGTGTGTCTGCTGGCCGCACTTCTTTTGATGCAGCTCAGGCTTTCTGGGCTGCGAGCACTGCTGGCTCAAGCCCAGCTTTTCATCCAACAGTACCCTCAGGTCCTTCTCCTCAGGGCTGTCCTAAATCCCTTCATCCCCCAGCCTGTATTGATACCAGAGGCTGCCCCATGTGCAAGCCTACACTTGGCCTTGTTGAACCTCATGAGGTTCACACAGGCCCACTTCTGGAGCCTGTCCGTATCCCTCTGGATGGCATCCTATCCCTCAGGTGTGTCAACTGCACCACTCAGCTTGGTGTCATCTGCAAACCTGCTGAGTGCACTAGATCCCACAGTCTATGCCATTGATGAAGATATTAAACAGTACTGGTCCCAGTACAGACCCCTGAGGGACGCTGCTTGTCACTGATGTCCATCTGAACATTGAGCCATTGACCACTACAGTCTGGATGTGACATTCCAACCAACTCATCCACCAGACAGTCCACCTATCAAATCCATATCTCTCCAGTTTAAAGAGAAGGATGTTTTGGGGGACTGTGTTGAAGGCCTTAAAATTTTCTTTCACACCTTAAATCTGTTTTGGACAGGAAAATTACCCACTTGCATGCTTTTCCTCTAGGTATTGTTACTGACTTTTATTGTTTGATTGTTTGTTATATTTTATTTTTAAAACAATGTGTTTCAGTTTAGCAAAATGTTGAGAGGTCACCATGCTGGGTGCTGTTTGGAAACAAGATGCGAGACAGCTCCTGACAGTCTGCATTGACAGGAGACTGATGGGTGGGAACAAAATTAGAGGTACAGACTTGTTTGGCTTGCATCATCTCAGAAGAGGGAATGAGAAAACCATAATCCTTGAGAAAGCTAAACCTGCTGGCAGGATCCAGAAGCTTTAATCAAGAGGCAAGATAGCAGCCGCACCCTGGACTGCCTGTTTCCAGCAACACCACCATGTTTTGGAACAAAGGAGTGGGAGGAGGAGTGAGATGTTCTGCTTTAAGTGTTTGGCCAGATCCGATAGATGGAGGTGAGGTTCCAGCCATGCCCCCCAGCTCCAACACCCTTCATGCCACTTGGATCAGCACTGGAAATACCCACATGAATCCCAGTCATCCAAACATGCAAAGCAGAGAAGCAGAGACTGCAAGGGTGTGACTCACATCATCCTTCATTGCCAGGTGAGGATGAGATGGCATCCTCCAGATGTGCCTCTGTCTCTGCACCAGCTGTAAAGCAAGCCCAGGATGTCCACAGCTGATCAGACAAACTTTGGGCAGGACCTAACACAATCTTGCCACCGCAGGGATTTAGCCCTTAAACAACAAAGCGTGATGGCTGTGCAAAGGAAGAGCGAGCAGATCTTTCACCGTGCTCCTTTTAGGCCTTGGCCTTGTTAGTGAAAGAAATATTGCAACTGCTGCTGGGCGTAAATGTAATGTCAAGTTTTCCACATATGTTGTTTCTTGGCCAGTACTGCCTGGGGAAAGGTTCAGATGTGGAAAACACAACCACCAGTCCCAGAATCCCATCACTGCCATGAGTACAGAGCACAGCTTCTGCCCTTGGAGTTCAGAGAACAGCCTCAGTGTACGACAGCCAGGATGAAGTATTTCCTCTAGAAAACAAAAGCAGCAGTGCCTTTAGTCACACTAACTGACAGCAGGGTGGAAGGAAGTACTGCCCTTAAATTAGTGCTTTAAATAAAGGGGTGGCTGGTTGGGACTGCAGGTTAAATCACAACTGCCAAACCCGAAGCGTGTGGAGAGCAGACCTGCGAGCCTTCTGATTTCAAAAACAGCTCAGAAGAAGAGGAGCTGGACATTGCAGTGTCTCTGCTGGGATCTGCTGCATAACTGTCCAACTGGACTTTCTTGGGAGATGGTACTAACACAGTTGTGGCTGTTTAACAGTTGTCACATACTGAGCTGAGGAGCAGCCAGTCCCCAAACACATGGCTTGTCAAGCAATACTCAGGTGCATTCAGCTTCAGTGCTGTAGTGTCTCATGTCTACATCTCCCACCCTACAGTAAAACTCAAGATCTCAGGGTAGGTTTTACAGCTCCCCAAGGATGTAGCGGAAGAACAGGATCCCTTGCAGACAGCACTTTGCACAGGGACCCTTGTAAGCGACACATGAACTAATGCCAAAATACAAGGCTTTGGCTCTGCTTTGCAAAGAGAATTAAAAGTCTGCATATATTCCAGATCTGCAGCCATGAATCCTCCCTCACCTGGCTGCAGGCAGTCAAGGAAAGGTCATTTTGTTTGTTCTCTCTCTCTTAAGGTCAGTATCGGCACTTAGGGGAGTGAGGTTTTAATCTTACCTCCATTAGGAGGCAGGAGAGGTTTGGAGTCAATTGTCTCACTCCCATAACAGTGCTCCAGTCCCTGTCCTGCTGCCCTGAGCCACTGCTATTGGACTTTGTACAAACAGTCAACTATTCATAAAGTCAGAAGGCAAAACACCTTCTGCCCTTTAGTTATGTAGCGAAAGCACAAGAGCAGGAAACTTGTGGTCCAGCCTGGACCATGATGCTTACAGTCCCTCTCAGCAGCCTGTGAGCCACCACCACACTCTCAGTCTCCTCGGTGCAGCACCCAAATGAACAGGAATCCCCTGGAGAGCACCCCAGACCCCTATCCTTCCCCCAGCACAAGGCAATGCATAACCATTTCATGTGTTTCTAGTGGAATGTCCTTTCGGCTGGTGGAGAGTGCTTTGAAGCCTACCTAGAGCAGATTGTAGAGCTCAGAGCTGGTGAAGACCACAGGAGTTGGAGTTGTTGGAGTAGGCAGGCTCCAACGCAATGAAAACTTGAAGGGGGGAGAGCTGTGAAAAGTGCACAAAGCGCATTCATTGCACGCCAAACATTCCTGTGTAAGCCCTACCCCCACGGGCACCAGCTCCATCGGCGCTACTCTCCGCAGCCGCTCATCCAACCTCTGTGCTGTGGTGGGACTCCCCAGTGGTGGGACACAGCACCTTGCTCAGGACCAGGCCTCCTCACTCTATTCTGGCTTAAAATTTTACCTACGAGGATGGCAAAACAAAGTTCCTAAGAGCTCACTAAAGTAGTACCGGATAGGAATGATGAGGTCAAGCTGCTTCATGTGCATGTTTTCACATGTGAGCAACATGAGGTGCAGCGACAGATATGAGAAGTGGCTGGTTGTACTGTGCTCATGGTAGGCAACAGGCCAGGGAGCACAGAAAAGGGAGGGAGGGGGGACACAAATTTTGGTTTCAGTTACTAATCCTCAGCAGTGATGACACAGAAACAGGCAGAGTCTTGCCAAGAGGAGACACACCTGCAGATGCATTTGCAGCCCATACCTTCTGCTGTGCTCTGAGTCTGCAGAGGAGCATGAAATGTCCTGTTCAGAAGACCTCCTGCTTCTGCAAGTAGGGTTTTGCTCACGCCTGCCATGGAGCTCCACATTCAGCTGAAGGCACTGGCCACCACAAATCCTGAACCAACCTGCTCTGCTTGTGGGTTTTGATACTTCTCAACAGCAAAAACCACTTATACTTCAGCTGAACACCTCCTGCCACTCTGCCCAAACCCCAGAGCACACAGAAAGACCAGAAAGGAAACAAATTTTGCCAGGCTCGGCTCAGCTGGGAAAGGCTTTGGTCATGGTTAATAAATGGTCTTGTAGGAGAAGCCTGCCTCATCCCTAGTCTGCCCCACAGGAAGACTCAGTTTACAAGTCTAGCTCAAACAGAGGTGATGGTTCTGATGGTAAAATCACACAGCAAAGCCTTCTGGGCTTTGTAATACAGGAAATCAAATTTTGTTCCCTGCTTTTATGTGGGATGTTGCATCCACAGACTGCAGAGCAAAAGCCTTTGGTCCATTATTGGTGGTTTTATAAAGAAGGAAATGCACAGGACCTGGGGAGAGGGGGTTACTTTTTCAAGGTCCCCAGGCTGGTGGCAGAGCTGGGAAGAAAACACCAGGTTCCTCTGCCCTCTGCGCTGACACAGCCCCCCACCAGCAAAAGGCTCCCTCAGAGCCTCAGCAGCTAAAATACCGTGAAATTGCAATCAAGAGCTAAGGGAGAATCAACGTGGTTGACCTCACTTGCATGTCAAGAGTCCAATGTTTTCCAAGCTGTTGTTGTTCTTTGTTTTCATTTGAATCAGAGTAAACTCGCTCCTGCCCACGTCTGAAGGAAACAATGTGAATGGTTAGGACTCTTCCAAAGCCAGAATTGCCTCGCTAATGGGAGAACTCTGCACAGCGCTAGTTCAGTAACTAAAGGATAACTTAAGGTTACTAAGGATAAACCAGCTGAAGGATAACTAAGAATAACTAAAGATTATCACAGTGGTTGGGAGCTCACGGCTGGCTGATTCCAGCTAGACCCATCTTAGGCAGGAAAACATGATATATTCATAGGGCACCTTTGCAGGAGGCAGGAACTGATGCTATGGCTGACCCTCTTTATTATGAGTTTGATGACTACTGAGATGTTGCTGGAATGGAACGGAACCTGAGCTAGGTTTTAACTTGGTCAGGATGCTACTTACCTATTTTACTCTTCTTAGAACATTTTGTGTTCCTGGTTTGGAGAATGGAGATGAATTAGGTGAGTCTGTGCTGTCACACTGGCTGCTCCATTTCTTACAGCCTCATGTATAAAAAGTACTTAGCTTCATCTTCAAGTTTTCAGCAACAAAAATGTTAAATCCAGAAGGATCTCATCTAACCCAATCTCATTTTTGGAACAGATCTGCTTATATTGTTTTACCTTGTAACCTCAATATGTTCTGCCTGCCTTTATAGCATAGTAATGAAATCCAGGGCAGGACTTTTCTGAGATTGCCCAAGACAAGTGAGTGAGTCACCTCCTAGATGGACCTATCACTGAACAGAAAAGGAGCCTTAAATATTTGCCTACATTACATACCTCACTTACCTGGAGCTCTGTGAAGGTAATCCTAACGTTAAGGGAGAGCACAACATAAAATTAAGACTGACTCAGAGATAAAATGTTGACAAAGAGCTAAAACAGAGAAAAAACTGGTAGAGCAGTATGGGTACCAGCTCCCAGTGCTTTTGCTAAAAGTTTCAGCTGCAGCTGGCAATTAGAGAGACAAACGCGTCTCCTCTCCATCCTGCCCAGTAAGCTCACTGGTTTATTTGTTCCACATCTGCACAGAAAGGACAGAAGGAAAACAAGCAAGTCCAAAGCCAGAGCCACTGTGGTGTGTGGACGGTCAGCCCTTCCTGCTGTACAATGCCGTTTTCTCAGAATCTGGGCACTGTGCTGCTGAGACTCCTCCCAGCCAGACTGAGTCATCATCTGCCAGCATTTAGAAGAGGATAAAATTAGCTTAGCTATTAGTAGCAATGTTTGGCTAACAAATAAAACAGTAGGACACTTTTGCTTAACAGTGGATGCAACCATAGACAGAGGTATGTCCTGGCTGCTCGCCTGGATGTAAACACTGCATGGCTAAAATTATTTGCTTTGTCCAAGCTTAGAAAAAAGATCGATTCAGTAGAAACCAGAGAGCCTCCATGGAGCTGAGTGTGTATCCAAGACTGTGGGGCCAGGAAGCAAGAGCTGGGTGCGTCTTGGGGCGTCACTCGCACCCTCCCTCCCCACATCCCCGAGTGCCTTTCGGTTGACATCACGTCTCACGTAGAAAGAGCACTGGGATCTCAGCAGAGCTGCGGGCATGGGGAAGCAGCCAGTGAAAGACACAGTAAACAGAACTTACATTCAAAACCAGTATGTTGGACCTGCAGCACTGGTCCAGCCCGTTCAATGGCTGGCAAAGGAACCGAAGCCTGTGGTGTCTGATGAAGGTCATCACTGCCTCAGGCAGGAACCAGATCAGGTCCTCAATCCTGCGCCTTTTCTTCCGGGGGATTCCTGCTGACTCCTGGGATTTTGCTTCTGTTGTGAACAGGTTACCGGGTCTGTCCTGTGCTGCAAAGCAGGAGTTTACATCCACTATATCCACCCGGCACTGGAAGCATAATGGGAGACAGCAGCCCAGGGATTGGAGCACAGAAGCAGAAAGTTGGAGAGACAACGAAGTGGGAGGCGGCAGGGAAGGGGTTAAAGGCCAGGACAACTTTTGTGAGCATGGAGAAGCAGCAGCACAAGGTTTTTACTGCCCCATGGTGAGGGATGGCCTCATCAGAAAGCAGCCCCAGGCTGACTCACTGGCTGAGTCACAGCCCAGCCCAGCCTCTATTCTTTTCCTAATCAAGGAAACAGCAAATTCCCACAAACTTCTTTTAAGGCTGCAGTTCGGATGCTGAGCATTCCTGCACCGAGCCTCTAACTCTTGACAGTCCCCTGTGCCTGTCTGTAACCCAGCGGGAGGTATGATCCTTCAAGGCACATGGTGTCCCGAAGGAGGAAACGTGCCACAGACTCTCCTAAGCAGGAACGGGATTTACTGCTGCTAAACCCATGCGAGCTGTGTCCCAAACGGCAAAAGACAGGCTCTTGCAGGAAGAGAGGAAAAGGGAAAATTCAAGCTGGAAGATTTCCATTCTAGCACTGAACCTCTGCCCTGCTAAAAAAAAAATGCTCGTGTTGATGGTACCATGCTGCTTTGGAAGAGGAGGTTGCAAGCCCTGATGCTGTACTGTAAGGGTGGGCAGAAGACAGCCCCAGAGTCTATGGAGGGAGACCCAACAACTCAGGGAAGAAAACTGCCATGACTAAATTCCCATCCGTATTCAGAAACAACTCGTGAGAAGCAACAATTAAGAGTAACATTACAGATGGAAGAAAGGGAAACCAGAGAGCAAGGAGCATACAGGAGAAACTCTAAAGTACAGAAAAATTACACAGGAAACTGGGGAGAAAATCCCTGCATTGGCAAAGCTCGGGGGAGTTTTTAAATTCCATTAGGAACATAAGCGATCTTCATAACGCTACAGGGCAAGAAGTAGATGAGAAAAGACATCAACAAGGTTCCAAAACAGGCACAAGGTTTCTATAAATGTTTCTGTTCTCTTTCAGCATGCAACATATTTTGCAGTGTTGCAATAACCTCGGAGAAGAACCAGCACTTAGGAGAGACCTGCATCCGAGAGCACTGAGATTATCAAAGAATATTGGTCTCCTGGTGTGATCCACAAGCAAATATAAAATTACACTGAGAACATGTACAGGTACCATAAAGAATTTGGGATGGCAACTAAGAGGCCATGCCAGAGACACCAGTGAGGAATTTATTTTCAAGACAGATGCCTTTAACACAGCCAAACGTGTTTATTTATCTCAAAGACTACACAGAATTTCCTAATCCAGAAAGCAACAAAACAACCCTGAGAAGGATTCAAGAGTTGCTGTGGCCACATACCCAGACTCAAGCACCCAGTGTAGTGGTGTGGGTGAAAAGGCCAGTGTGATCCTCAGATAGATAAACAGCCATCTAGGAAGTTTGGGGAGAAAGTGATTTTATCGCTCTAGTTTACATTATTGGAGCTGATCCTGAAACAGTTCTTAGGGTTTTGATGTTGATAAATTGGATAAAGAGCAAGAAAAAGCCCTCAAATAATTTGTGGGAGGAAGGAAACAACTTTAAGAGACTAGCAGAGCCCAGTCTTCTTACCTTATCCAAAGGCAGCTGCCAGACTAGATTACAAATTATAACACCTGGTGAGAAAACAAGCTTTCAAAATTACCACAGAAAGGCACAACAGGTACCCGTGGTAGGGAATAAAGCCAAGTGAAATTAAAAGTAAGGTGCAGTTCTAAACTGTGGGGATAATTAATCACTGGAGGAAATGATCAAGGGAAGTGGTGACTTCTCCTGTTTTTCATGTTTTCCACACAGTACACAATACCTTTCTAAGGGCTGCCACAGCCAAATTGCTCAGCAGAGGAATAACTGAGGGTGCATCCTTGGTGCCAGTTACTGTGCTCAAAAATCTGTGATCTAAGGCTTAGCGTGCCACAGGAAGAAAGAAGTTCTCAGCCTTTAGCTGTTTTGTGATTAGAGCAGCCACGGGAAGAGGGAATACCTGGGGGTTTGTCATTATCTGGCCCTTTACATTATCTGAAGACATCTTAATACATAATCCTAGAATCCAGGAATTCCTACTTGCCACCTGTAGCATTGAATTGACTGAGGCTCCCTTCTACATACACGGCTCTTTCTCAAGGAACCTTTAATTCCTTCCCTTACGCTGAACCAGTCAGCTTCAAAAACATGGGAAGAATGTCTCTAAACATCAAAGCATCCCAGAGCTGCCTGACTGATGGGGCAATGATTCTCAGTGTGTGTGGGGTTAAGCTCTTCTGGGGAAAGGGCTGTTCCCCAGAGGGGCTGAGAGGCTGACTGCAATATCCATGAGTGCTGGACATGCTCTGAGAATAACTGTTGGACGAAAGCTCTCTGAGCTCTTGAGCTGGGGACAGATCTATTACACCCTGTAAGAGCACGATGCTAAACTTCTTAGACCTAAACAAAGTCCAAACAAGTTCAGGATTTCTGTATGTTCAGAGATCCTTAAACCCAAAAGTTGTGGTCCTGTGAAGGTTAGGTGCCTCTGCAACAAGATCAAATAGGGATTTTTGTGAGTCTAGACTCAGACACCTCTGCTCCACCAATACCCTTCTTTAGTGCCCAAGTCTTGTGAAGAATCCAAACCTTTAACCATTATACATGACCGTTAGCTACTTGTACTTCACATGGATACACACAAGTTGGGGGAAGGAAAACACCTTGGGGTCGTACGGAATGATTTTGGCCAAAGACACTGAGCCAGTCCTTTATTACTTGAAGAATCATTGTATCTGTTCAGAGCAGGGACTTTTTCAGTTCTCATCTTCAGGTAATCCACCACACAGGGAATACTTGCCATTTACTCTAACCCAACAGCAGGAGAAGTCTCTTCTGTTCTATAGCAGCCTTTCAGTACCTGAAGGGGCCTACAGGACAGATGGGGAGGGACTCTTTTTCAGGGAGTGTAGCGATAGGACAAGGGGCAATGGTTTTAAATTGAAAGAGGGGAAATTTAGATTAGATATTAGGAAGAAATTCCAACTGTGAGGGTGGTGAGACACTGGAAGAGGTTGCCCAGAGAAGCTGTGGCTGCCCCATCCCTGGAGGTGTTCAAGACCAGGCTGGATGGGGTTTGAGCAACCTGGTCTGGTGGGAGGTGTCCCTGCCCATGGCAGGGGGGTTGGAACTCGATGATCTTTAAGGTCCCTTCCAACTCTAACCATTCTGCGATTCTATAATTCTTGAGGTCTTTAATCACAACTTGGTACCTTCTGCTTGATGGATATTACAACTGATCAGCGGGCACTGCCCTCTGGACAGGTTACTGAGTAAAACACAACATTCTGCTGCACCAGAACAATCAAATTAGCATAAAGTTCATTCTGATTTAAAGTCCACGGGTTTATAATCTATGACTAACACCCACCATCACAGGGTGATGCACTGATCTCGGGCTCCAGTGATCTGTAGCCTGACAATACTGAACTCCCGACCGCCCAGCTGGGAAGCCAGACTCCCCAGCGAGGTTTGATCTTGAATCTAAACTGACTGGGCTGAAAGAAATCATAAAACCATTTCACAGGGTGCAGACTGAGGCTTTCAAATAAAACACAAGAGTGGATGCTTGGTAACTGAAAGGTGTAACTCTTGGGAAATGACACAGTAATTATTAGTATTTACCTGACTTCTGAGTGAACCTTAACATTTATGACGAGTTGTTTAAAATAACCAGTTTCTTTGTATACCAAGGGCCCACTCCTTCCAAGTGCTCTCCCTGATGGCTGGGTGACCCAAAGGGTGCAATATACATAGCTCTCTGAATAGCAACATCTTTAGAGACCTCTTGTGGGCTCTCTTCTAAACTGCATGCTTGGGAAAATGTTTCCATCTTAGTTTGACGATGCATCAAGGAACCTTTTATTTCACACACCCTCACATAGATTCACAAAAGTTTGATAAGATATATATGAAATCAAAAGCAAGCACAAGAGAGAAACTGCATTGTAAGACGGGAAATTTAACGTCCGAGTGATGCCCATTTACACTTTGGCTTATTTACACAGACAGCAATGAATATACTTCACGTAAAGGAACTCTTTGTAAAGGGCGGGGAGGGGGTTGCTGACTGACAGTCGGGCTTAGGCTAATGTCATTAATACGCACCTCTAGCAAAAAGAACGACTGGGAGCTACTCCCTCTCCCCCGCTGCTTTGTTTCTGTCCTTCCCTATCTTCCCCACAAGGATCCCAACCCTACCTCCTTAATCCCTTCCCTCTGCCGTGGATGCTCCCCTACCATTCAAGCACCCCTCGCATTGACACCCCGGGTGAACACTTTGAAGCCATGAAGTGCTGTTTCACCTAACTATACACTGTCCTTTTCCAAGCCTCCTACATCAAGCACACAGGCTCTGAAATATGCAACTTGCAAGTCTGTTTGTGAGCTAATTTTTGAGAGAAGACCCGACGGCGATTCACACCAGTAGGTTCCAGTTATGGTTGCAGATTGTCCTGAGGTCCTCTCTGCCTACTGCAACTGGACTCAATAGCCCTCCCCCCCCGCTTTCACTACCTATCCCACGGCTTCCCGCAAACACAAGGACGAGAGCCTCATAGCCCGCACAGGCCGCCGTGGGGCAGGCTTGCCTGAGCGGTATCAGCGCAGAGCCATGGCCTGGTAACACCTTAAGGTAAGACCCCCTTCCAGGGCAACCCCGGGCCCACAGAACTGGCGCCCCAAGCTCTTTGTTCAGCGCTGGGCTCACTCGGCCCCGATCTGAGGAGGAAGAGGGGGAGGTGGGGAAGAGGTGGCCACCATTCCTGAGCAGGCAGTACGGCCGCCACAGCACACGCTTCCGCCTCAAGTAACCGTCATGGCGGACGGTCCCGGTCGCTTTCTTTATGGTAGGTCCTCACTGAGCGCCAACTTCCGGCGCGCTGTGTCTGTGGTTTCCCCGCGCGGTGGCTTGTGGGCGTTTGGCGGAACTATGGCGGCAGCGTGAGGGCCTAGTTGCGCAGGGTAGGAGCGAGACCACGGTGTAAGTACCAGGGGCGGATGGACGAGCGTAGCTGGGGGTGACTGGTAGGGCTGTGGTGAGGTCTCTGAGGGGGGAAACGGGTGTCCTGCGGCAGCGGGTGCCGAAGGGGTCATTGTGCGGGGCTGGGGCACAAAGAGGGCCCTGGGGCCAGCTGGGGCGGAAGCGTTTCTGAGGAAGACAACGGAGGACGGTGGGGTTGGGGGGTGAGGGGGCGGCCGATGGATCTCATGGCGGAGCTCTGGTTGTGAGGAGCCGGATGGTGAGAGGCGAGAGCGGCAGCGGCGGGGCTCTCCAGCTCCGCTCCTGCTGCCGGTCTGGGTTTCCGCTGGTGATGGCTGGGCCGGGCCCGGAGCTCGGTGATGGGGTACCCCGTGGTGGCGATCCGGAGGGCTGCAGCGGGGATGTGCAGCGCTGCGTGGCCGAGGCAGCTCAGCTCCAGGCCGAGCTCCGTCACTTTCTCATGGCTAATAACCCCTGGTTTTGTGTGGCGCTAAAGAGGCTTCTCCAGAGCTGTATTTCTGAAATTTGGAAGTCAGTGTGACAGTGCCTGAGTGTTTTCAGATTATATTTGGGTCCTGATATTTGGGTCCAAGCTATTTAAGAAAGAGGCAGGGGCAGTTTCCAGGGATGTTTTTTTTAATGCTTCATCAAACTGTGCATCTATAGTGGATCTGGTTCTTCACCTGAATTAATGGATTCCCCTCCCCCTGTTACATATAATTAGTAGAGTTAAGTTCTGAGAGCAAGTGGCATTCTTGAATCATGGGTCTGGCAGAGTCAGTGCCAGGACAGAGCTAAAATGCCTTACTGAGTTCTAGCTGATTTGCACAACATCACTGAAATCATGAGCAATCCTTGGTCACCAAGCTAAGGCTAGTTACTGTCCTACTTCTTTTTAAAAGTATTTTTGTCTGTTAACTCTGTTTTCTGACTAGTTGTTCAGTGGCAGTAACTGTGTTCTCCTGATGGGATGTTGCTTTAAGCAACCAGTCTATTTTATGATTTTAACACTGACATCATGTGTTTTGTGATCTCCTTAAAAGTGAAACAATAACAAATAATGCAAACAGAACATAAATAGATAACTTTGGTTTCATTTCACAGAAGCATGTGAAACGGTATCTTTTTTTTTCTCTGTTTTAAAATGTTTTCATGTCATCCATTAACATTCAGCCTTCTGGTTGGTAAGCCTGGTGCCTTTATATATCTCTGCAGATGTCTGTCTCTCGTGTCTTACGTATCTTTACTCTGTGGTTAATGGGTACATGTGTTTTCTTGAATCAGGAAGGAGCATAGTTTCAGATAACAAGTTTAAGGTGGCACTGTTCGATCATGCAGGGTTTTTTGATGTTGTTTAACAAATTCTTGGCATATTGGGTTGGGATTGCAGGATCTCCAGCTCCTGCCTGGCAGTGCTGAGCACAATGCACGTTGACAGTGTGTCTGCATGACTGAGGCCTGTCGGAGTCTGTTTTACATCTTTGCCACAGAAGAATTGATGGTAGCAACGGTATCCATCAGCTAGTTCATTTGTAAGGACACACTGGTGGTATGCAGTTTCTAACTGAGAGCTGGTGAAAACTGCATTTGTCCAAGATTTTTTAATTGTAGTTTGTTTACATAAGGATAAAGCTGTCAGTCTTTTGCTACCAGGGAAACATTAACCATAAGCCTTCAGAAGGTTTTGCTGTCCAGCTGGAGCTTGGCACAGGTCAGTCCCAAAGGACTGTGCTGCATTATTAATGACAGTGCTGTGTCTGTACTTAGAGAACTGAACAGGGCCATGGCGAGGGCTGGAGCGTTCAAGTTGCATGGTCTTTGTCAGTATTTAATTACCAGCACTGTCCTAGGAATGGTGTGGTCTGTGTCAGGCAGTGTTTCTGGTGATGGTACCTTGATATGATTTGGTGAATAAGAGAGGGGTCATTCCCAGTAGGCAGTTGGTTTTGGCTGTCATTTTTCAGGAAGGGAAAGAATTGCAAGACTGTACAACTTGCCTTAAAAATAGGAGACCAGATCTTGGCCATTTTTATTTACTTTAATGTAGCTTCCTGTTCCTTTTAGAGGCTGTGTATTATCTTTCCAACATATTAGAATAGACTTTTTTTTGAAAACCAGAATAGAGTCTGTCAATAAAAAGCTCCTTCAATTCTGAGGGTCATGTGGCAAGTGCTAGTTGGTCCTCTGTAGTGGGACTTGACATTGCCACTACAATTCTGGGAACAAAGTAGCTTCAGGGGAATGTCTTTCACTGAAAGTTGTAGTAACAGGTATTTTTTTTATCCTCGATTCCATAGTAGTTTAAAATGACGACAGCAGCGAGGCCGACGTTTGAACCTGCAAGAGGAGGAAGAGGAAAAGGTGAAGGAGATTTAAGTCAGCTATCCAAACAGTATTCCAGCAGAGACCTTCCTTCTCACACTAAAATCAAATACAGGTTAGTACTGGGTTTTTTTGGTCTTATGGCAAAACAGACTTGGAATGATTTTTTTGTTAGGAGCAGTACTCTGAAGTTTTTCACAGTAGATGTTGATGTGCTTGACACTGAGCAGACACCAGAGATTGTGCAGTGGTGCTGAATGAGTGGGCTGAAAGTTCAAGTCTCAAAAGCAGACTTAAGAGATCAAACACATTGCCAATAATTGGAGAGGTTTAATTTTAGTGGTGTTTATTACTACTGTTTATGGAAGTGAACTGTCAGAAGAAGGTGAGCTTCGGAGACCAAGCATTTCAGGCAGTGGAGTGGAAAGAAAGTTGTCACTGGGAACAGCAGGAGCTGACTGAGCCAGGGAGGGTGCTGTCACTTCTTGAGCAAGATGGGATGAGAGGAGTGAAGTTGAGCACATCTTCAGAGCAGGAAAAATACATCATGTATTTGGCAAGACCACTGGGGAAGGACATTAAGAGGAGGGAGGGAAATCATGAAATAGCTCTCAGGCAGTAATACATGTTGGAAGAGCTGATGTTAAACACTGCAGGTAATTCTTGCAGGTCCTGGGAGAGGACATTGCTTTAATCAGTGAGAAAGAGAATGGGATTTTAGGAATATTTATCTCTGTTAAAATGCATAATAAATCTTCATTATCCTTTAGAAAAAATAAATGAAATCTGGAGTCAGTGTGAGACAGATACTTAAAATTTATATTAAGTGTGTCAGGCTAAAAGTGAGGTTTCTTAATCTAACATGTTACTTTTGTCAGTGGTGTATTTGTCCAGAGGCTTACCCTTTCAGCTCTTCCTTTTTGCCCCTTTGGTTTTGAAGAATATGTATGGGTAGGGGAGTCAGAGCATTTTGGAGAATACCAAAATCAACAGCACAAGAAGTGCTGTCAAATGCATTTTGTTGTTAGGGGTAAATTGCTGGTGGTTTCTTTCTTTAAACAATATGGGGGTTGGAACACCAGTCTGTTGCTTTGAAAGAAGTGTGTGGGGACAAATATGTACAGGAATATACCGTGTATATTTTAACAAATACCTCCATGGGCATGGGAGAGAGAGAGGAGAGAGATGGAGGGAGCATTAAGTGTCTTCTGTTCTTTCTCCTGAATACCTAATACAGAGTTGTCTTTGTTAAGTGGCCAGGACTACATCATTGCAGGAAGGGTTCAGCATTTCAGTTCCATTCATGTTTGCTTGGTTAGAGGGGATTTTGCAGCTGTATCAGGGATTCCAAATTCAGGTTTTTAATTACAAAACCAAATGAAATACTTCATCATAAAGACAGTCTGTGCTCACAATGTGTTTATAATGGCTCAAGTCTGGGTTTCTTCCAGGCACTCTTATTTGCAGCAGTGGGTTCACAGAAAGGTGAAAGGAATTGCTGTTTGGCTTTATTCATTAGCTCTTTTCAAGATTGCCACAGGAAAGTCAGCACTGTCTAGGTGGAACTTTGTGTGACTCAAATATAAATAGTCTGTTGCTTTTGGCCAGCACATGTTACATGAAAAAGGCAAAAACATGTATTTGCAATATGTTTCACTAGTGTTTGGCCTGTTCTCCCAACTCTTTATTTTTATTTTGTTTTTAGTATTTTATGGTCATGGGAGATTGTCTCCAATGTCTCTTGGAGTGGAAAGGTTTATAGGAAGTATATTCTAGTCTTGGTTTTACCTGTAAGCCTTAGAGACCATTTGCATCAGCAATTTGGGATGAGAAAATGGTGAGGAAAGTTGACAACAATGCTGGTGGATGTCTGCTAGGACACTGGGCTTGGACTGTTGGAGAAAAGGAGACTTAGACATAGCTACAAGGGTGGTCGTTCTGTTTTTGTAGAAATTTATGTAAGGTATTTTAATTCATTTGAGGACCAGTGGAAGGAGCATGTGTGTGGTGTTGCATGTCTGCGTGTGTAACGTATGCAGAGAAGGAGGCTGATAAAAGAACTTATGTCTACATGGTGCCCAGCTCTTATTTTCTACACCTACCTGCTCTTCTCAGGGTTTATTTGCCTCCTTGAAAAAACTGCTCCCAGCTGCAGGCTGTTAACTTCAGCATTTTTTTTCCCTCCCCTCATGTTGTTTTAGACAGACCACTCAGGATGCTCCTGAAGAGGTGCGTAACCGTGATTTCAGAAGGGAGCTGGAGGAGAGAGAACGGGTTGCTGCAAGAGAAAAGAACAGAGACAGACCAACCAGAGGTAAAAAAAAAATAAAATAAAAATAAATCCTACTACCTTTGCATGGTATTGCAAAACACAATGAACAAAACACAAACCTTGGTGTTGTGAGAAGTTTTCAGGTTGCAGACGGCATGTCATGAGAGCAGAATTTAGGGTATTGGTCCGTTTCAGAGCTCTTGACCTGCAAGGGAATGTCTGCTGATTTTCACGCTGGCTTCATGCTAGCAAAAAATCCAGGCCAGCCAGTAGAAAAGCACAGGCCATCATGCAGGGCAGTTGGTACAATGTGATTGTAATGATTTGGCAACGAGTGTGTACAGCTAATAAAGGGCTTTTTCTGTACTCCGAAAAGCGAGACGGGAAGGAGAAGGAGAATGACTCATCTTGTAGTGTTGCAGCACCAGTGTAACAATAAATCTGCAGTTCTGTTCAGATATAGTGATAATTAAAATTAATCAAAGGTTTGGGTTTTGAGAAATATTCAATTGTAATACTAAACTTGACAGAATTTAAGTACGTTAGGTTTAGCTGTGAAATGTACAGATGTGTTGTAGGGCTTTCAAGCTCACAGTGTTTTGAACCAAACCGGCCAACAGTAACGTGTTGGGGTGATCTCCAATGGGAACCCTCCAGCTGGATACATAGAGTAAGGATATTTCTCCACAGATACTTTTTTTTTCCTGCTGTTCTTTCTTCTTGAAGTAATGACTTCAAAAAACTTTTTGAGGTCAAATTGTACGTTTGAGAATGTTGTTGCTTCCTTTGAGGGATACCTAAATGGGAGTATTAGCATGGCCATGCTAAGGGAGGAGAAAGTAGGCAAAGCTTTTATTTCTTACTCTAATGTAATTGTGAAGATTTTTGCTTTCTGACATTAGATGCTGTTAAATTGTCTTAATCACTTTTTTTTTTGGTTATTAATATCTTATGCCATAGAACACACAACATCATCTTCTGTGTCTAAGAAGCCTCGGCTAGACCAGATTCCTGCAGCAAATCTTGATGCAGATGATCCCCTTACTGATGTATGTATCTCTTTTCTGTCTTATTTCCTTTCATTGTCCTGTCTTCAGGTTTTGGTGTTTATAGAATACATACTTCTAGATTTACTAAAGCTTTAAGACAAGTTCCAACACATCTTCCTTTTACAGTTACTCTGCTATGGTGGAAGCCCAGAGTGGTTCAGAGGATTCTCAACCATGCTGTGATGGTATTCTTGGAAAGGTCACAAAAAGTTAGGGAACTGAAAGTGCCACTTAAAGTATGGGCAATAAGTGATTTTTTTAGACTTGATCAACTGCTGGGTTAGAATTGCCCTAACATAAAACTGTTGAGATACTCTGACTGTCTGCATTAGCAATGGATTCTTCCTCATGACTCCTCTCTTCATGCTGATGTCTAGGAGTTAAATTTTAGGCTTGACAACAAGCTGAAGGTTTTATAACCCTATTATATTTAGTCCCAACAATACTGGACGGGGTTTTTGGGTACACAATTATAATCATTTATGTTACAATGATTAGAGAGTGAGTGAGGACAGTCATTCTCTGTGATCTCTCAGCTCTGGAGCATTTGAATTAGAAAAAAATTAATTGCAGTCATGTAAAAAGCACAAACATAGTTTTCATCTTGACTTCACTGAACAAGAGCACATAAACCATTTGTATTGTATTTGCTGCTGATACAAGCAGCCAAGTACTTCAGAAATTATCCAGCATGAAATTGCAGCCTTAGCTGGGCAGACCAGGACTGTTCTTTATTAAATGAAATGAATGAGCTGTTTCTTGTTTCCATTTGTTGCTACTAGGAAGATGATGAAGATGAGGACTTGGAAGACAGCGATGATGATGACACCGCAGCTCTTCTGGCTGAACTGGAAAAAATCAAGAAAGAACGAGCTGAAGAACAGGCTCGAAAGGTGAAAATCTCACCCATTAAAGAGCATCTGTTTTTTGCAAACTGGTGTTTATTAGAACTAGTGAGCGTAAAGCACTGAGGATGAGTGAAAATTGATAAACAAAGTAGCATGCCCTTCAAAACTCAACTAGAGTCTGATGGATTTGTTCTTCTTGTAGCCTTTGTGTGTCCTTATAATCTCTCTCTCTCCGGATAGAAACACCATGTTCTGTCCTTGAAAGAGGAGAGAAGTCCCAGTAGTTAGAGGCTGTTTTCATGTGAGCAGGGTCAAGTTCTGTGCCACTGGCTCCCGTGCCTCCTTGGTGTAAGAGAGATTGTTGGGGTGGAGTGTGTTAGTGAAATCGCTGGTTGAATGGACTTCTAGGGACTGCTTTGGGGAATACTCTTGTCAAACTGATCGGGATTTAGGATGAACCGTACTGTCTCTAACACATTGCAACACAGTTTGGAGTCCAGGTATCTCATGTACGTTACAGAATCGTTCCGCCTCTGGTGGTGCAATGGGAAGTGCTGGATATGTGCAGCATTCCATATTCTGATTTTAGTNTTCATGTAAGGTAATCTGAGATGGTTTTAAAATATACAAAATAAGCAAATTAAATGCTGATCCTTGTATTTGCTGCTTTGACAACTAAATGTTTTGGTGCTTCTGCACTACTAATAACCTTATCAGAGCTTACCACACATAGATACAGTTTTGTGTTTTTCACAAATGCTCTCCAGTAGAGTCAGCAGTGAACAGAGTGCAGTGTCTAGCAGAAGGTCAGAACAGCTAGGAGAGAATAATGCTCTAAATGCCGTAGTGTTTGACCACTCTTTCAAATTAACAAGGCCTGTAAAGCCAATGAGCTCCGTGATTTTGGAGTTAAGTACTTTGGAAGGCTAAAAGCTGTACCATGCTGCAGGTCAGAAGTTTTGCTGTTGAAGACTGTTGATATTTGATTCTCCATCTGGCCTATGCGTGGTCTTTTACATTAAACTGTGTCTCAGAGTGTCCCTCATCTCTTTAGCGTTTGAAGCACATCACACAGGAATGAAATTGTGTTCTGCAGTAATACCGTGGTGAAAATTACTTAAAAACACTGGCATGTGTTCCTGCCGTTGCATTCCATGTATTCCTCTGTGGAAAGTACTAAACTACAAATCAAGTGTAGTGATGTGTAGGAAAGGTTTCTGCTTCAGCTGTTCTTGCACAGTGCTTAAAACTAAAGCTCAGAACCGTATGGGTTTTTCCCTTTGCCTGGTGGTTGAAGTTATACATCTAAATTAAACAGCAGATACACAGTTGTGCTGCTGCATTTCCGTGTAGGAAGCTTGCATTAGGACAACAATAGTAGTGCATTGCAGCACAGGCAACCAAGCAATTGCTTCTCTATTTGTGTGTGGAAAGCAGGAATGGTACCATCTCTATGACGTTCTTATTTTGTCACTAGAGGGTGCTAAAAGCTGTGAAGTATTTAGTGTATCTCTTGTTTCACTTTGCTGTCTCTTAACTGGAAGTATTTTTTACCTTTGTGGATGTTCTCTGTCCCCCAGAAGCAGGGTTTATAATACCTAATGCTGTGTCTGTACTGAATACATGAACACTTACCTGAAATTATACACTTGTTTACACTATGATTTTATTATTTATTTACAGTAGTGCACACTGCACATTCACTACCTACTCTGTTCATGCTTTCACTGCTTGGTGGCTGATAGGCTGGCTCAAAAATTGACACCATCAGTACATAGTGGGTGCTCTACTAGTTACTTGGAATTTTATTTTCTTGGGGTTTTTTGAGGGCAGCAAATTAAGACTATGTTGATGGAAAAAATTAAAACCAAGGTGGGGCACAACCTTGGAAAGAGTCTTTGGGAGGAAGGGTCTCCTTGGGAAAGATCACATGTTTATTAGCTTTAGGGGTGCAACCTGTTCAGATTATGCCTTGTTTTCCATAGCTTTGAAATAAGGTATTTCTGGCAAAGCATTTTGCAGCCATTTTATATAAATCCCTTTTTGCTTAAGGTATGTGGGATTTCATATCATTATGTATTGCAAGCCATAATTTGAACCTAATCTTGTAACTAACCTTCCATTAGTCACCCAGCTGACTTCAGAATAACATCTCATGCAAAGTCTTAATTGTGTAGCTGCTATTAGTCCTAATCCACTTACATACTGGACAGCCTGTGAGGCAGTGGCAAGGCAAAGGGAGACTGCAGTTTCTTCTGCTTCTTCACTCTTCTGCACATCCTTCTGAAAACTCTTTGATGTTATACAGATTAACATGTCTCTGCATCTTCTTGAAACATGCTAGGGTTTTAACCAGATGAAGTGGGTAAAATACAGTAATATATGTCAAATGTGCACCATGTGTAATTTTTTTCCTGATACCTTAGTTTTTTTTATTTATTAAAAAGGTTTTTTTCAGCTACTTGATTTAAAGTAAACTGTATTTCTGTTAACTGTTTTCATTCATCACTTTGGTGAATTCAAGTTGCTGTGAAAGGACGATGACTCTTTTTAAAATGCATCTTTGGTGAGACAGCAGTTAGAAACAAAAGATGAGAATCTGAGGAGGTGGGAGTGTTCAGGTCATTGTGCTCTCTGTAACTTCAGTTATTTGATAATAGCAATTTCCTTAGAAATCTTCTAAATCTAATATTGACAAATATGAGTATTAAGAGGTTCTAACTTCCTTCACGCTGGTACTTCCCTTTAATCTTTGCAGCAAACAGTCTGTCAAACAAATCAGAAATTGCTCTCAAAGCTTGTTAACTTCTCAAAATGCTTAAATTCCCTTGAATTCCATAGAAATATTGACTAAATACTACAAATGTTTTTAAACACTGTTTGAGCATGGGAGTCCTGACTTTTCTCACCCCCTCCGCAGTTTGTTTCTAGGACACACTAATCTAACCAGGAAATTTTAGTGCTGAAAGCCATTTCTGTGAAATGATTCTGGGTCTGACTGAGACTAGACACTACGTCTGTCATCTGTGGGAATTATCAACAGATAAGTTTCATGGAAACATTTCACTGTTCCAAACTCAGCATTAAAACGCTCTTGATTTTCAGTTTTCAAGCACTTCCATAAAAGGTAAATTGAAATAATTAAAACCAAACCTCAAAACAGCGAGCAGAGGACTGTATGTGTGCAGTACCAGCAAAGCTATTTTAACATCCAGTCATTTTTTGCTTATCTGAGCACAGACTTAAAGGTTTTGGGTAAAATGACAACAAATCTGCATATAGACACTACAGTTTTGTTTACTCTGGGTTCTTATTTTTTGAAGTTTCAGTCAGTTGGATTCCTGTGTTGCATACAGGTAGTAATTTGCATAGGAGCAAATAACTGGGGTGGATCTCTGCATTATTAAGCTTAGTTCCCTGCTCCTAAAGGCAATACTGTCATAGTTTGTCATTCAAAAATTAACATTTAAATAAATAAGGTCATGTGATCACTTTTTTCCAGCCATCAATCAAATGCGAGCACTTCAGGTTTTTCTTCAGCTGCTCAACATCTATAAGAACTGAGTAGAGTGACTTTAATACAGTGGAATCATTTCAGGAATTTCAGCACTTTCTGTAAAAGTAATCTTCCTCCGTGCTCAGGGTTAGGAACTACATTGGAAAAAAAAATAAATAACCATGGTAACAATAATGTTTTTCTTTCCTCTGCGGTCAGAAACAAATATGCCAAGGGACTGTTATTCTTACAGGAAGATAATGAATACTTGTTTGGTTAAGGTTAATATAGATTGGTCTGCTTCTTTCCCCCCCACCCCAGCTGTGATGCCACATGGTGAGTTCAGTTGTATGGTGGAGGCTTGGTTTGAGATCTAATTCATGTAGCAGCATCTCCCATCTGCTTCCTCGGGGCACAGGGCTCCCTCTGCCAGCCCAGTCTTTTCCCACACCCCATAATGTTCCTGTTCTGTTGCCTCTACTTCTATCAACAGCGGTTACAACGTGGCTGACTACTGATTAATCTGTGCAGGTAGTTGGTGCAACACACTTGCCACCGAAGAGCACAATGCTGCTGTCTGTAGTGAGGCAGTAAGCTGCAGTTGGTTGGTGGCTTTCTTTTTGCTAAAATAGCTTAGGAGAAGGAAAAGCAGGTGAAGAGGTGTTATTTTAGGAAAGGTGGAATGAATAGAGAAATATTGTTTTCCCCCTTAGGCTTTTCTGCTGTTGTGGGTTTGTTGTATCTGTAGTATTTGAGCTTAATAAATAAGCTTTTGTTCCACCACAAAGAAGAACAACGTAGGCTTTGGAGCAACCTGAGATGCTCATTTTGTGAACAGCTGTGCTTGGTGGTGCCTCAGAGGTGTGAAGCTCAGACAGCTCTGAAGGTTATGTCTGGTCTGTTTGATTTGATAAAACCCATGCTCCATCGCCTGCAGCATCCAGGCTTTCAGTGGAGGAGTGGGCAATGGAAGATTTATGTGGAAAATTCTGAGACATAGTGGAAACCTCATTTGGCTGGAGATGAGGGATTCTGCAGCTCTGGCCAAAATGTATAACTTAGCTTAAGTGTAAATGTCAACTTTACAGCACCGTGAGCTACACCTAGGATTTCCTCCATGTCATGCGTCTAAGCTGCAAAACTTAGTGTACTAATTGCTTTTATATATATATATATGTATATATACACACTTTAATATTTTCTTTGGGAGGTTTTAGTGAAGCTAAATAATAGAAAAAAAAAATCTTCAAGACTAATCTTCCAAATTACCTGCTTCTTCAAACCCATAGCAAATACATTGAAATGTCCTCCAACCTAGAACAGCTTTGAGCGACTGTATTCCATAAATAAATTCCAACGTGTGCCAGGTCTTCTTTGTAAAGTGACTAAAACTGGCAGTGCCAGAACAGATCTGTTCCCTGTTTGCTTTCAGACTCTAATCTGTTGATCCTTGTCGTTAAATATAAGCTCATGCAGTTTGTTACTGCTTCTAGTGGTGCTGCCTCTGCGCAGCTGAAAGGCAGCAGAGTTCTGTTTGGGAACAGAGCTGAGGCACAGCCAGCAGCTGCACAAGGGCCCAGGAGACAGGGAAAAATCAAGCTTTCAAAATAAGATTCATGGATGCTTTCTGTAACTGTTGTCACCATAAAAAGAATAGTTAACAGCTTTTCTTAGCGTTGTGCTCGTAATTGGTTTTAATAATTTAATAGGTGCAAAAGTAAAATCTAATAATAATTTGAAATTCCCAAGGTTGCTCCCTACCATTTCTTTTGGTTACAGTGCAATTTCTGTTACCCTCCAGTCCTCTGGAATTGTAGTTGACTTGTGTCAGCGTAGCTATTTGTTAGCAATTAGCAGTTTTAAACGGAATTCAGTCGAGCTTGAAATGCCAAGTTGTTGGGGTCAATGTGCAAGTTCTGTATCCCGGCTTCCATGGTAGTGCAGGGGAGGTGCAGCCAGCAGAGCCTGGAGCGTGGTTGTTCTCCTGGGTGTGTAATTCCGTGTGAGCAGAAGAGCCATCCCAATGCTTGAATTCTCTAGGTCTTTGCTGAGACGTGAGCTCAGACGCCTGCAGGTAAATACTAGATGTAAATGGCTTGATCCAGAGCTAAACCCCGCTCTTAGTCTTACACTGCTCTTCTGGTGTAGTGCTTCTTAAAGATATTATGTCAGTTTTAATTTCCTTCTTATCTTCCTATCACCGTATTTTAACACTTCAATCTGATAACGCTTTTTTGTTTTGAGAAAGTGAAAGCAAACTGTCAGGCTAATTGAGGCTGAAGGATATTACGTGGGTAGTGTAAAGCAGATAAAAGTTAGGATGATGCCTCACATGCCTTTTTCAAATCTTATTATAGAAAAATTAAACATGCATCTGCGTGTAATAACACGGAAATAGTTTCTACTGTATGTATTATACTTAATAATTCTTAATATTGACTTTATGTTCGTCTAGTGATTTGCACGACTGAGTGCTTTTCGCTTCAGAATGCTGGAACAGTCAGCTGTTGAAATTAAATCTGAAACAGGAGAAGAAAGGGGAGACCTGTTAATTCTTCCTCTAAAAAGCTGCTGACTGATTCCAGTGGGCTTTTGACCATCAAATAGATGCTGTGTGGGGGGTCCATTGCAGTTTGGTATTTGTCAGTGGTGTGTGGAAGCATTTTGATGCATCATAAAAAAACCAGTATAGGATACCTCTGTGCCCCAGATAGAGCAGGGCGTGATGCCTGGGTTCAGTCACTCACGGCTGAGGTTAATGTCTTAGAAATCTGAGGGTGATACTGTTCCACACTCCCTGTGCCACCTTGAGGAGAGTTCCCCTGGGGTCCAGCTCTGCAATGGCAAACTGCCGTGTCTGTCTGCGTATCTAGAGCTTGAAACGAGTTCTCGCTGCGGAAGCCTTTGGCATCAGGGGGGTGTTCATTTTTTACAGTGATTTTACTATGGCTACTTTCTCTTGCATAGAGTCCAGTATGGATTTCTGGTTTGTAGCATTCTTACTTGCTTTTGACATTTGTCTCAGACCTTTTGTTTTTCCAAAGTCTCACTTTTAATGGAGGGTCAGAGATGAAATTTAATGAGGCAGAGCCCACTTTATTTTGGACAATGCGGAGAACCCTTCACGTGTTTGCATCCTGTTGTAAATTTGCCTAATGGGCTTACAAAGAATCTGATGACCTCTCAGGAGGTACCTGAAAATCAGTAGTGATTTTTTTTTATTATATTTTTTTTTTTCCTTTGATTCTACCAGTACCTTAGATTTTGCTTAGTTTAAAACCAGTGCTTTGAATGAACGTGCTGTCTGGTCGTCTTAAAGCTGCTTGACTTCTGGTGGGAACACAGCACAGACTGCGGTAAATAGGATTTCACTGCTGTTGCCCCCTCCATATTATGGGGAAAGAAGATGGTAAATCAGAGGTTGGCACTTTACAGATGCTGCATACATTTCTTATGTGTAATCCACAGAGGAAAGAAATGTATAATTTGAATTTGTATTTTAATATGGGGAAAATTGCTGTTCTTTATCAAATATTTTTGCGCTCTCTGTTTCCTGACTTACTGGGGTGGTAATAACCAATGGAGTTGGAATGCAAACATTGGATTTAGAGCTATGTTTGAAAATCCAAAACCTTAGTTTGTTTGCATTAATAACTTTTAACTGCTGTGGTTTGTGTTAAAGCTCCATGGATACAGCAAGGGCAGGTTTTGCCTACGCACATGTTTTAATAAGGGCATTGCAGGACTGTGCCATGCTCTTAAGCAATATGCCCTTTTGGGGAGCTTTTCCCATACCACTGGCAATTAATTGCAGCTGGTTGTAAATTTGCTTTATGAGAAACAGCATAATGGCAGGTTTTCATTAGTAACTAAAACTGGGGTAGATTTTGAAAGGTAAAATATTTACCAGTGATCCTGAATTATCTGTTATTCCTGTGTATTTAAGTTGGTATTGCTCCTAAGTGGCTTGGGGTGACCTATAGGAATAGTCCACGTACCTGATCAGTCCAACTAAAAAACTTTGTAAACTGTAGAAGGTTTTAGTAAGGTATCACTTAGTGTTGATTAAATGTTTGAAGCTAGAGAACTCTGGTTAGCATCAGTGTTCAAGTTTAGCACTTAAACCTTGTAAATGCTATCATCAAGAAAAACATTTCCTCTCTTGGGATCCTATAGCAGCCCTCAGCCATTCATTTTCTGCAGTTCAGAAACAAAACCCCAACAACCAACACCCAACCTTGTGATCTCTTTGTCCTTAGTTTATATCATGTATTAAAAAGCCATAGTTTGAGCCTCCTTCAGTGCTAATAAGACTTCAGTGCACTTTTTAAGTAGAATGTCTTCAGACCATCCTTCAGCATAGAAGGAGACCTCGTTAGTCACCTAAAATAAAGAATTACTGGTTTTTTCCTTCTGGTACTTTCATGAAAGAGCAATCCTGACAATACATCTGAAAAGTTGTGAAAAAATATGTTGATGTAAAATGAATATTAGATAGTCATTTTGAAGACTGCAAACATTTCAGTCACTAAATCTATTAATACAGCTTGGAAGCGTGGGCACTGAAGTCTACTTTGTGTTGCCTGTTGTGCAGTGCTTCACTTAGGCTTGAGTTATGTGCTTTTGACAGAACAAGTAGAAGAAATTGTTTCTGCTCCTTCATATTGGAAATCTTAAACAGTCTTATGATATCCCCTGCTCACTTTCACCTTAAAATTCTCAATATTCTTTTTAATTGGTCCCTAGGGAAGTTGTAGCTGTAAATCCCAAGCAGATTGCTGAAGACAGAAAAGTTTCAACATGCTGTAACGCTGCTTCCACCTTACGAGTATTGTATAATGTGCTCAGTTCTCATGAGGATAAAGAAAATCTGTGTACAATTTTTAATATAAGAAATATGTAAATGGTAAAGTTAGAATTTAACTGGGTACTTGATGAAATATTAGAGGCAAATAGAGCAGATATGAGTGTTTCTGGATTGACAGTTTATTAGCAATGCAAAGCTCTTTGCAGCATCTCTGCTTCCATCCTCATTCTACTCGTATGCGAGCGTCAAATGCTCAGAAAAGTCTGAGCTAGGAATTACAGCTCTGTCTGTGTGGGTGTTCACAGCTAAATCATGTTTGTCTCTACCGACTGGGTGAGAAGAATGGCCCAGAAAAGTAACAAATCCGTTCCTGTTTTTCAGGAACAAGAGCAAAAGGCTGAAGAAGAAAGAATTCGGATGGAGAACATTCTGAGTGGTAACCCACTGCTGAACCTCACTGGCCCAGCACAGCCTCAAGCAAACTTCAAAGTGAAGAGGAGGTACCGTGCCCTCTGTACCGTGGCATCCATCCCCTCGCGCCCTCTTGTTTTGCTCAGAGTCTGAAAAATGTCATCCCTGCCGTTGGGTTTTATTTCCTTCCTTGGATCTTGTCACAGGCAGCCTAATGTGGAATCGGGATGGGGCTGCACCCAGTGATTGCTTTGTGCATTGCCCTGAACAAATCCTCCTGCTGCTTTGCATTTAGAAAAAGAGAGAGAAAGAGAGATTGAGAATCGTGTTTGTCTGACGTTACTCAAAATGATACAAAAAGTAACAGGACCAAAGTTCCTCCCAAAAGTTGATGTTATGCTCCCCTTTAAAATCTAGCTTATTTGTGGGTTTTGTTTATCTACTTCTTTAGCATGATGAGAACTGATAAATAACAGCCTTTTTCTGAATATGGTTCTTGTTTGCAGCTATTACGATGACTGTTGTGTTTATCGAAATTAGGGCCATTGGATTCAATTTTTTTTTCTGCTCTGTTCAAATGGTTGTTATTTTCTGTAGAGATAAAATAACCTGTAATAGACTGATACCCATCCCGCTTCGAACTCGGGAATTTGTAGAAGGTGGCTTGGATTAGAAAAATAGAATGTTTTTCCTTAAAGATTAAGGTCTAATACTAGTTGTTCTTACTGCAGTTAAATGGGAGAGCCTTCTTTTTTTTTTTTTTCTTTTTTAAAAGATGCAGCTAATTTTCATGCAAGCTTACTGAAGTTAGAAACTTTTCTTTTCAGATGGGACGATGATGTTGTCTTCAAGAACTGTGCCAAGGGGATAGACGAAACAAAAAAGGACAAGAGATTCGTGAATGATACTCTGCGATCAGAATTTCACAAAAAGTTCATGGAGAAATATATCAAGTAGTACAGTTCTGCGTGCGGTGGGGCTGAAGGACTTGGAAGGTCGTGGTTGTTCCCTCCCTCTCCCTCAGATTTCAAGGATGAATACTTGGTCATGAATTCCCAAATGCTTTATTGAGACCATCAACAGCTTCATAATTAGTGATTGCTATGTATCTGGAGTTTGTGTTCCTGCAGCATGTTTTCCTTTTTGGTTTTAATTAAAACAGTTTGTGTTTCATGAATGTTTTTCTGTTCATGTGCGTTTACTTTTACTGTCTGCCTGGTAAATGGTAGCAGAGAGAAGCTGGTTTGCAAGAAATCCTTCTAATTGTTTCAGTCTCTTTCCAGGGCAGACTGTGATGGTGTTTTGTACCTTATGCAACTTACAAAGATGTCAGTGTTATCAAAGATGGGTAATTAGATGAGTATGATAAACACTGTGAACTGAAAGGAGCTGTACACTTTGTAGCAAACTGGACTTACCTTCTCTTAATAGCTAGTTAGAAACTTAGTTAATGATCTTCCCTTTTAATTTCTTCTTACTGTCAACCAGTTGATGGTTTGCTGGGATAGCTCCAAGTTCTTAGCAGCTCTGTTTTCTGGGCTCTCTGGGCTCAGCACTTAGGGGGTGATCCCCTGTAATGCTTGGGGTGACACTGAGAGGTAAATGTGCTGTGGAACCAGGGGGCTTTTTTCCTTGTTAATAACCCGTGGCGGTGCTCTGTCCCTCAGCCACATTTACGTGCCTGCAAGGCTCAGTCTGTGTGGGGTTCAGTACTAATAGTGTTGTCAGAAGCTGTCGTGTGAGTCTTTTTATTAAATGAGTGATCTCCTCAAGATACCACGGGACACTTTGCTTACTTCTTAAATATCCATTTTAACAATATATAGAATATGAATGAAGGAATGAAAAAAGCCTCGGTTGTGAAGGCATCCCACCCCTCCCCGCTTCTGCCATCTCGGTTGCATTTGAAATCTTGGCCAAGTGATGCACTGGATGTGAACCTAACATATGCAAAATGTAGTAGTTACCTCTGTCTAGAAGGCTGCAGTGGCAAAACCTGGGTGTCTTTATGTAAAATTCTTGCCCTTTTCCTTGCCTGTGTTGTGCTCGGTCCAGTTGGTTCTTCCAGACACTGTTTCATAGTGATGCTGTTTTAAAGCTCGTCCTTTGAAAATAACTGGTTTTCTTTTTTTAAGAGGGTAAACACGGAGCACAATGTTTTAGATGTTTGTTGGGCATGACTCTGGCATCCTGTAAAATGTTTCATTAGCTGTAGCTGTGTTTTCCACCCTTCCCTTAAGCTATGTGTAGTGCACTAGTGCCAGCAGCTAATACCTGAAGCGAGATTTCCAGCGAGCTTGAAGTCATGTGAGCTCCTGGAGCTACTGGAGGAATCTGTGCTCCCGTTCCTCCTGCTGCCTGCCCCTTGATAGTGATGAGTCCTGGGAAGCAGAAAAAAAAGGGCATAGTTTGTAATTCTCTCTCTTCAAATTAAAGGCTGCTAAAATCTCGGCATATAGGGAACATGCTTAGAAGGGAGCGGGGGGAAAGCATTAAAAGCTGTGCTTGTCAAGAGTCTGAGAGTGGAGAAGGCAGCTGGTGCTTTAAAGTCTGGCCTAAGCACATGGTTGTCATGGCAACAACAACAAAAAAAAATACATTGGTCTCGCTGTATTACAACATAGAATCACTGTGCCAGAGTGAGCAAGTGAGCGTAAGGTTTCGTTGGAGAGAGAAGCCAGTTTGATGCCTTCATGGAAATCCTAAATGCATGATGCCTTCACTTGTGTTCCTGAAGTAACTTAACTCTTTTCTTAGAGAAAGTAACTGACTTTAAGACGTGAGATGGCCAGGGCTGGATGAGCTCTTCAGCTGTACGGGCAGTTGCTCTCCACATCTGGAAGAACATCCATTGCTTGCACTTTTGCATAATGCCTACATGTCCTCAATCTTTTTTTTTTTTCCAGTAGCTCTCTCCCTCCCTGGTCCTAGTGAGACCCTGGAACAGGTTGCCCAAAGAAGTTGTGGAAGCCCCATCCCTGGGAGTGTTCAAGGCCAGGCTGGATGGTGCTTCGAGAAACCTGCTCTAGTGGGAGGTGTCCCTGCCCATGGCAGGGGGGCTGGAACTAGATGATCTTTAAGGTTCCTTCCAACTCTGACCATTGAATGGAGAAAGCTCCAGGGAATGTATTGCTCCAGGCTGTAGCTTTGCTTGAAGGGCATTGCTGTTCAGCTCAACCACAGCATTTGCAGATCCTGTCTCTAACCTCCCCCAAAGCTTTTGTATTTTAGCCTCCTGCAGTGTAAGCTGATCCAGAATCTGAGGACTCAGCCATACACAGAGTGATAATTAAGGAATCTCAAGCCTTATCTCTTGGTGGGTTTTGCATCACTAACTACTGAATTTTCCTCACCGATACCGGAAAACTGCAAAGTGCCCTGTGCTTTCAGTAATGATGTTAAATTTTCTGCTGTGCTGCTTCTACTTAATCTAGGAAAAGACGAATGGATCGTTTGTTTCTGTAAAACCACAGTGTGACTTTCAGTTCTCTTTTAAAAACTTCTTCTTCCAGGAATCTCTGTTCAGTTTGACAAGTAACGTTCAACAAAGGCAGTGGAGCTGGCAAGGGAGCTGTTCCGGGAGGAGAAGGGGAAGAAAGTTTAACATTCAGTGCTTCAAGGAATACAGAATTTTACAGGTCTTTATAATCAGGATTGTTTAATCTGTGGCTCTGCAAGCGCCACCTGAACTCACCGTAACTGGTGGCTCGAAGCAAAGCCTCCTGCTTTATTAAGTTTTCCCCTTGTTTATGGTTATCCTTGTTAGAGCACTGGAACTGAAAACCAGGATACATTTTCCATAGGCACTAACAGTTAAAACTTCTAAGCTGTTTTGTTTTTAAAGCCTTGTCTTTCAAAGTTTGTCTTGGAGTACGTTCTATAGTCCTAAAGGGATTAATAGTATAAGCAATAAAGCTTAATGAGAGTCCTGCAGCTGGAAGTAATTGAGCTATGTGCATATGAGGTTCTAAAATGTTGAGCATCTATTTGCCTTCCTCAAGTAGGTCTCTCGTTAAAGGCTTCTTAGTGCAACCAGCAAGATTATGTGCAGTTTTCAGGATTTTACATAGTTATAGATACCATGTAGGCATAATGAATTTTTAATTTTTTTTTTATTTAAAAAAAAAAAAAAAGCCATTCTGGTGAGTTCCAGTTCCTTTGTTAATTTGGATTTTGTTTGAAATCAAACCCTGGGGCAGAGGTGTCCTGGCTCTTGCTCTGTTTACCTTTGGGTGCCTCGTGGGCAGTTCAGCTGGTGCTGGGTGCGGAGACAGCCCCGTGTCTCCTTTCCACCCGGGCTGTGTTGGTTCCTGCTGAACTGCTGAAATTTCTCTCTGCTTTTTTTTTTTTTTCCTTACAGCCACAAATACCTTAAAGTCTTTCATGCTGGAGGAGAGATGTGAGCACGAGGTCAAACCGTCCAATGGATGGGGGACGTTGCCTTGAAGCGCTGCACTTCAAAGGCAGATGTGTAGGATTGATGGCTGGAAGGGCTGTGCTGATGCTCAGAAAGTGCTTCAGGCTCAAGTGTTTATTCCTCTCTGCAGCCATGGCCACTCGGAGCCTCAAGCCTTAATTCTCTTCTCGGGAGAGTCAGAATCACACATGGAGGCTTTTCTGATTTTCTTTCTTTCTCAGTGCCTGCTGCTCTGTAGTACAGATTCGGGGCAGGGTGGGGGAGAGGGGAGGGGAGAGAAAAACAAAATGCCCACAGAAATCTTTCCATCCGTGGAAGTTCTTCCATCTCCTGTCAACTTTTAGAATCACAGAATCATGGAATTGGCGGAGTTGAGAGCCTGCTAGAGATCATCTGGTCCAACTCCCTGCTAAAGCAGAATTGCCCAGAGCACATTACTCAGGGCTGCATCCAGGTGGGTCTTGAAGATCTCCACAGAAGGGGACTCCACACCCTCCCTGGGCAGCCTCTTCCAGGGCTCTGTCACCCTCACTGGAAAGAAGTTTTGAATGGAACGTCTTGTGTTCCAGCTCATGCCCGTTGCCCCTCATCCTGGGATTTTAGGATTTTGTTAGCTGTTGGTTGAAAACAACACTTCCTGCCATATTTTGTCTTGTTTACTTGGGAGGAAAAATTTGGGATGCTTTTTGCAAAGAAATAAAGTCTATGTTTTGTCCTGTATTCAGCTACTTTTCCCCTTGGCAGATGTCATATTGTCGCATTTAGCCATGAGAGCATGTGCAGGCTCAGCACCATGCTTTATGTCACCCAAGATATGGTTTAAGCAGAGCGTAAATAGGCATGTTTGGAAAAGTCATGTTTCCTAAGAAAGGCTCGTCATAGCTCTTTTTTTATTTTTTTTTTTTTTGAGTTGGGGATAAACAGAGGAATGATGTTTCCATAGATGTCCAAATCACTAATTTTAAATAAATAAATACACGTAAATCCTTAAGCTGTTCAATTGCAGACACATTTTACTGTTCTGCAGCTTTCTTCCTTTGACTGTGATCACAGAGATTGGCTTTTATGAATTCCAGACTTGACTTTGTTTTCTTTTCCAAGGGAGGGCCATATCATGGGATGTAACTGAAGAAGAATAACCATCCTACTGCGACTGGCAGGGAAGTAACGTTGAAAATTAAATAGTGACTATGTCTAGTTTTCAAATTGCTTCAGCTCAAAGCCATATGATAAAAGTATGTTTGTGGAGAAGGGGATTGAGTGTTTCTTTCCTCCTCTGTATCCTCTGCCCAGCAGTTCAGGAGCAGAAGATTAATGTCACTGTTCTTATCAAAATTTGATCCTTCACGTGGGAACTGCGACTTGGTGATTTAAAAAAAGACAAAACCTCTACATATGAAGCCACTAGGAATTCTAATGTTCCCATTGCAGCTCTAACCAGAAGTAAGAGTCATCTAGATCTGAATAAATCGTATCTCCCAATTCAAATCTAAATCCTAGTTTGCCACCAAGCCCAAGGAGTACCTTCTGAAGTGTGGGGAAGCGGCACTGTACAGGAGGGAGAAAGATGAAACCGAGAGAAGGGGTAGGTCTGATTGCCCTCTGTTGAAATCAGTAGCATCTGGATAGGAAAATAAGCTGATTTCTGAATTGCACTGTGATATCATTTTCTAGCTGGCAACGGAGATCTGGTATGATGGGATTTATACACATGGAGGCTACACTCCTGAGTCTAAATGCTCGGAAGTTTGATGAAGGGCAGGACAGAGGCGGACTGTTCAGTCCCACACAAAACTGCATTTGGGAGCCAAGGCGGGAGCCAAGCCCTTCTCTTCTTGGTACCTGCCCATTGCTTTGCCCACAGCTCTGCCCCTTCTTCATCTTCAAACAGGGGTTCTTCCAGTGGGCAGGGTTTCCAGCAGCTGGTCTTCCTCCAGGGGAGAAGGGTTATTTTTACTGCACTGGGAGAACAAGCTTAAGTTGGATCTGGATAAAAGTAGAAGTAGTTCAGCCAGTTGGTCTGCTTGCTTTCAGATGGGGTCCCCAGGGGCTGATCTCTCTCCTTTGGGGTGGCCCAGTTGGACTTCATGGCACAGGATTTGCTGGAACTGGTGGTGTGTGTGGATGGTGTTCTCTGCTGAAGCATCAGTTCCTATCCATCGCGTGGGTAGATGATTGATTGAATCCTGAAACTGGTGGATATTCTTATTGCAGGGTAAATGAATTCTCTGAAACAAGTATGTTCTGACTGAAATCCCCACAAATCCTTCCTCTGGTGTGCACACACCACAGATGTCCTGTGTTCCTGCGTGCCAGGTAGAAGCCTCAGATGTGCTGTCATGGTGAGACCAGCATGATTCAGAGTCCTGTGAAAGTTACTGAATTTGACCTTCTGGTGCAGACCAACGTCACAAAACTGTCATGGTCCCTATGGATGACAATGGGCTTTAATGAAACTAGTCACATAGCTGAACTCATGACTTAGTTTGCAAAGGCTGATGCCCCTTAAGCCTGGTGTAGTCTCAGTCTCCTCCTTGCTCTGGAGGGGTCCTGCAGGTGGAGTCTACTCTGAAGCCAGGCAGCAAGGAAGCTTGTCCACACAAGACAGAAGAGTGGAAGAAGTTGGGGTCCTGTTGGGTTTCTTTCTGATGAAGTGTCATTTGCACTTCTCAAAGGACTTTCTTAAACCAACTTTCCCCAGCAAAAGCTGCTCCTGCTACAGGGGTTCATCATGCTTCTTGCTGTGAGGCTTGTTCTGGGCAGTGCAGCAAAGACGGTGAATGTTGTCATTTGGTTTGGAGGATGATGCTTCACTGGACAATCTTTCTGATTTCAGACTTTTAGGGCTGAATTAATTTCAGTTGGAGGCACAGGTAAGCTGAGGGTAGCAACAATGAATCATGTTTTCTAGGAGCTTTAGAAATTATTCATAGGTGTTAAAATCTGTAGCTGTTTTATGCTCACCTCCTACTTTAATTCACGCTTGCTTTTCAAACACTGGCTTTTAAAAACGGTATATTTTCTCTTTCAGTGCAGATAGTGAGAGAAGGAATAACTTCAGAAAATTCCAGATCCAAAGAATTTTTTAAAAGCAAATTAAAGTCCTTCGTTATGTAATATCCCTTTTTGCCATTTGTTCCAATGAACAAAAGCGAGATGGTGTTATGCAGGCGTTAGAGCAGGGGATGGTAATCAGGACTCCTGGAGTCTAGTTCCAGCCGCTAAGCCAGGATGGTGGCCTGGTTTTCGTTTCTTTTGATGGACTTACAGTGTAGATCTTGTTATCTTTGTGGAGTCAGGCATGAAGTTAGGGGGTGAAGCAATGATTTCAGCCCTAATCTGACACGTGAGGAAAGCAGGGTTTGGTTTGTGTGAACTAAATCATGTCACTAAGCACCATGTCTGCACATATTTAAGATAGGTTGACAGGCTTAGCTACATGGTTTAATGACGGTTTTTGTTATTGTTGGACTTGATGATCTTAAAGGTCCCCTCCAACCTAGACAGATCTATGATTCTGTGAATTTGCAGGTGTCTCAGGCATGTAAACCTTTCCAGTCCAAACCCTGGATGCACTGGAGCAGAGAGCAGGGTGCTGGCATCCCAGCTCTGCCCAGCTCCATTCCTGCTGAAGGGGGTGCACCTTCACCCCTGCAGTGCTGAACCATGGGGAATGAGGCAAGGACCCACCTTAGAGAATCTGAGAGCCTTGAAGGTCACAACAGAGATACAGGAGGTTTGAATTAATATTGCTGGAGGCAGAGGATAGAGGGAGGAGTGCTCAGCGTTGGTCCCTTGGGTAAGTTCACGGCTGATACAGACTATTGGCCACCTGTGGTCCTGTGGCAGGACCTGGGCAGCAATATATTCTGTCAGTCTGGGGCAAGCACTGGAGTGAGATGAAGCAAGTGGTGCAGAAAAGACGTGTGTTGGTGCAAACAGAGGCTGGGCACTGGCGGTGCTTCAGTGGGCAGTGGTCACAGTGAGGGGATGTGGCCACCCTCAGGGACATGCCTGGGGTGGCACTAGCCTGTCTGGGCTTCTGCTTTCCAGGTCAAATGCCCGCAGAGGGACAGCATTGGGAGTTGCAGCCTTTAGCATTAAGAGTTTGTTAAAATTATACATTGTCAGTGGCAAGATTTTTGGTCAATTACCGGAGATCTGTCTCAGAAATATATTTGTAATTTTACTCTTTCTTTTAATAGAAAACTGCCGTCAACTGATGGTTACAGATGGGAGCATTTATGGATAAAGCCATTCCTTATCATGCTGCTGCAGTCTGGCTGGCTGGCTCCTCTTCGGCATTTGTTAGTTTGGAGTGGGTTCGTTATTTAATTTCATCCATTTTTCCCCAATAGTTTCTCCTTGCCAAGAATATAAAATCTGAGAACTGGGGTAAGCGTGTTGCAAGAAAACAGAGAGATGCCACCAGGTGCCTTGGTAGAGGAGAATGTAAGGAGCGACTTGACAGAAGACCTGGAAGACATTTGGACCATGCTCAACTGGAGATGGGCACAGCACAGAACTAACAGATGCAGAAAGTTAAAGGGAAAAAAAAAAAAAAGATAAAATGGTGAAAAAATGTAAAGGGAAGAAATCAAGAGATGAGCAGAGAAACAGACAAGGAGAAGCTCTCCCCACTCCCTTAACGTGCCTTAGCTGAAGAGGTGATAACTCACTAACTAGGACCAGATGGACTCATTTGTCCACTCTCCACATCTCAGCAGAATTTGTTTCAGCTGCCACAAAGGATGCGTTTCAGAGCTTCAGCACAGATTGTTGCTCTGTTGACAACTGGATCAGGGGCCTGTGCTGTGAGGTTTCCAGAGCATTCAACAACTGCAGGGAAAATGCTGAGAAGCATCTGAAATTGTGGTCAGTTAAGAAGTGTCTGAAAGGGAGCTTTTGAAGATCTAATTTCTGTCCCAGGATGCTTGAAAACCAGAGCTCTAAGACATTAATCCTGTGACTGGCGTGGCTCTGGTTTTAACCCAGCATTATACTGCTGGCTGCGAGCGTGGTGACACCAAGATGTTTCTAAATACTTGGAATTTTTTTGTTTGTTTGTTTTTGGGGTTTTTTTTTAAGTGAAATGTGTTTTCTGAGTGGAAAAAACAGTAAGCCAAGGACTTTTTGGGAATATCCTGAACATCCTAAAGGCCAGCTGCATCTTTTCCTGTGGAATGAAGTGAGTCTGGAGAGATGAGCCACCCCCACCAGCCATAGAGACAGGTAATAACTGAGTGTCTGAAAGCACCAGCGGCAAATCAGAGGTGGCAGCTGGGTTCTAGAGGGATGGGTTGATGCCAAATGCCATCATTATGGGACTAATCCGGCTTGTCCTGTGAAAAGCAAGTTTAAAATCTCTCCCTGAGTTCTCTTCACTGATGCAGCAGAAACAGAGAGCAGGGTGGGGGCACGAAGGACACAGTAGGTGCAGCACTGAGTCTTCAGCTGAGCCAATTTCTGCCAGTAGAGGAGTGAGACCAGGGCTTGTTTTTTCCTCCTGGCTTTAAGTGCTCTTCTTTCCTCTGTAATGACTAAATTTTAAAGAAATGCAAAGCAGTGGAGATTTTTTTTTTGTTTTGTCTTTTTTTTTTTTTAAATCCAGCATTCAGTAGGACATAATATAGCTGGTAGTTTTAAAGCAATATCCAGGGGGCTTAGAAAATATGCCTTTTTTATTCCGAGCTGGGGACTGAGAAAGTCTTGATATCTGCAGGTGCTGCCTTGTGCAAGCCAACGTGAATTGGCATGAGGCACCACAGCTGGAGAGAGCTTTGCTGTAACAATTAATGCCCATAAACTGAACATGACAGATGCATTAGGAATTGTGGCTGCAGCTCATACCTGTCATCTCCTGTAGTGGATGTATCCCTTGACCTCGGAGCCTCAGAGACAAGAAGATCTATACAGTGTGAGCCTGATCCCAACAGACTCCCTGGAAAGTGCTGAGGTGCTCATTCACTTTGGTAAGGCAGCACCATTGCCTTCACACCTCCTTGGAGGTTTACATAAATGCAGCCCTAAAATCCAGTCCCAAGAACTACCTTTTCCTGAAGAGTAAATGGCCAGAGCAGCTGAAATTAGTTCCTCCTGTCCCTGCAAAAGGTTTGAGGCTAACCCTAAAGGGTTGCTTTTGGTTGCCCTCAAAAGCAAAGGCTATGTGATGATTGTGTTGTGAAGGGATCATGGGAGCTTCAGCTGGTGGAGCAGAAAAGGGAGGTTGGGTTCTTTCTGGTCAGCAAGTGTGTGCTCTGCCTGAGGAGCAAGACAGGCAAAGATGGAAAAATGGGTATGATTTGACTCCAGTGATGTTTTAGTTGGGTCAGATGTTCAGACCTTGTGGCAACTGCTGTATGGGTGTTCACGTACTTTGGATGGAGAGTCACTGTGGTCTGGAGTGGCTCTGCGTGGTTGCTTTCACTCTCTCTCTGTGGCTACCAGTACAGTGGGAAATGGGAGTGATGGGAAACACTTACAGCTCTGAAATACCTCTTTGCAGATATTCTTGGAGGCAGCAGAAGGTGCAGCAGTTGCAATTTGGGTGCAGAATGAGAGTTTCAAATACCGCACCTCTGGGGTAAGAGGAGAGCACCCCTCAAACATGCACTCTGCCTCACCGAGTTTCTTTTAGGGGAGCTAAGCAGCTCTCACAGGGATGGAAAGGTGAAGACATCCAAAAAGGGGGTTGTGGAAGGAGAAGAGAAAGGGAAGCTCTGCTTCTCTCCACCTAGACCTTAGAGTATCATTACAGCATGTGGAGGAGAGTCTGACCAAGCCGCTTTCAGAGATGCCCTATACCACAGGAGACATGCCATCCTCTGGGGGATGTGTGCTGAAGCCCCCCAAGCATGAGTGCAGTGGTGGTGGGGAAACCCAGCACATTGCAACCAGCGCTGCAGACCCTGGCTCCCCACCCATTGGGAAAACTTCTTCTCAAGAAGCTGAAGTCTTCTCATTTATTTTCTCCTGGACAGTTATTTATGACATTTTACCAAGTTTCAAGCTGTGGTGTTTGGATGTGCTCGTCATTATGCCAATACCTTGTTTCTTCTCAAAGCATTTTCACCCAGGGCTACCCACTGGGTTTCCATTAGCCAAAAGCTGGTTTCCACAGGGCTCCCACCATGAGTGGGATTCACCAGGGCACAGCTGGGAGGAAAAAAGCCTGCATGGAAACACAGGGTCACCCCTTCTCCTTAGTGCCAGGCAGGTGGAAGAAGCGCAACACCATGAAAGCACTCCCAACTTTTTCCCCTTGCTTTGAAGCATTCAGGTCCTGAAGCCTTGGGCTTGCTCAGCTGCATCTTTGCAATCCCTTAATGCTGCCCTGGTATGATGCAGGGATCACAGCGAAGACAAAATAACCTCATCAGGGATCTCTTACAATGGCCTCTTTGCCGTTGTTGTTCCAGCCCAAGGGGCTCTTCCACGTTCCAGGCCGTAAGAGACAGCACAATGGGTCAAGGCAAGGCCAGAGAGCCCAAGAGAAAGAAATGAAAACAAGCTCCTTTAATATAAACTATATGTTTTCTTGTGCCTGCTCAATTTACATGCTGCATTTTTGACTTCTCTCTGATGAGCAGTGTTTATCTGGCTGGGGACAACTCTCATTAGCAACGAAGGGCAGCAGCAGATTTTTCTGTGCCTTGTTTAAACAGTGTCTTTTGCTAGTGTTTTCCTTTTAAAATGATTGAGCAAATGGCCCAAAAGCAACTGAGGCAAGGCTACAGCACCCCGCTCCCTTTCCACGTGCCTCTAAGCCTTTTTTATTCCTGAGGGAAAATAAAACATTGAGTCAAATAAAACATTTAAGGACAGTCAAAGAAAACCCATCTTCAGGAGACAACAAGAAGCAAGCTTTCAGCCTCTATTGAAACTGCTGGCTGGTATTTATGAAAAATGTTGGGTCATGATAACACAGACTAATATTTTAATAATATTTAGAATAATCTCTATTTACACAAAAGTTGTGTTTTACATGAAGGTCACTTCTATTAAGTCAGTATCTTTTCCTGGAATATAACTCTCTTTCTTTGGAAAACCAGAAGAAAAGTACAAAAGCTGTTATTTATAGAAGACTGACCAGTTCTAGTACTCTTCTCAGCCCCAGGGTGGCTGAGGGCTGGAGGGACAGTGAGCAAGGCAGCCAGTGCCCCGTTGCACCAGCCCATGCCTAGTGCAAAACCTTCCTGTTATTCCCTGTGCTCTCTTCCCGACTCATTCCCTCTCCCCCTTCTCTTTGATCACTCCTGGAGCCAAGCATCCCAGTCCAGGCCAACTAAACCACAGGGAAGATTTGCTTTGTTGGCTTCTGGAAACAATAAGCTGGTTTTGGAGCCAAAGAGGCTCCTGTCAGCCCTGGCATCTCGCCCAGGAATCACCGCAGTACTGTCAGAGGCAGTTCTCTGCCCCTTCAGACCCCATCCTACACCAAAGTCCCTTCTTGCCCACAGGGGACAGCTCTGTCCCAGCTCCGTGAGTAATGTCCCTCTCTATTGGGATGGTCTGGCTCAGCATCACTGATTGAAAGGCACAATCTCATGCAGCAGTGGCCATACTCCATGCCAGGGTCCAGTCTTGAGGAGCTTGATTTGGTCTTTGCTGACTTCAGGAACATCCAACCACTGTTATTTTTGGCCCTGAATATCCAAAATCACCTTGTGCAAATGCCAACAAATGACAGAATCACAGGATGATATGGGGTTGGAAGGGACCTCTGGAGATTATCTAGTCCAACTCCCTGTCAAAGCAGATCCTCCTAGAGCAGGTTACACAGGAAGTTGTCCGGGTGGGTTTTGAATGTCTCCAGACATGGAGACTCCACCACCTCTCTGGGCAGCCTCTTCCAGGGCTCTGCCACCCTCAAAGGTCTAAGTTCTTCCTCATGTTTAAATGGAACTTCTTATGTTCAAGTTTATGCCTGTTACCTCTTGTCCTCTCACTGGACACCACTGGAAAAAGGCTGGCTCCTTCCTCTTGACACCCACCCTTTAAGTATTTATAGGCATCGATCAGATCTCCCCCTCAGTCTTCTCTTTTCCCGACTAAAAAGACCCAAGTCCCTCAGCCTTTCCTCATAAGAGAGATGCTCCGGGCTCCTAAACATCTTTGCAGCCCTTTGCTGTACCTTCTCTAGCAGTTCCATGTCCTTCTTGAACCGGGGAGCCCAGAACTGGACACCATACTCTAGATGGGGCCTCACCACGACAGAGTAGAGGGGAGGACAACTTCCTTTGACCTGCTGGCCACACTATTTTTGATATACCTTAGAATACCATTGGCCTTCTTGGCCACAAGGGCACAGATGTGGGTGCTCCTGGGGACCTGAGGAGATGTCTTGAGCATGCACCTCCCATGTAACATTCAGCATCTGTTTCCCACCAAATTTCCTAACCAAGACGGTAAAGCATAGATCCTGTCAGCCCAGATTAGCAGGACACAACTCATCCCTGGTGGCTGTTCCAGGAGAAGATGTTTCTGGGATGCAGGGGGATGGCTATGTGACAACTGATGTTGCTATGGGCAACTATGGGTCCAGCATTTGAGCTTAGCCCTCATCCTCTTTTTATTTATTTTTTTTTTTTAGGTGTAACATACAGGTGAAGCTGTTTTAGCATTTTTACCCAGCTGGTGGTACAGAGGTACTTCCTGCAGCTGTTTTGGAAGTCTCAGTGGGATGAGGTCTTCCAGGCTGTACCTGGCATGAGGTGGCTGGGGGACATGAAGAAGCGAGTGAAAAGGAGGGTCCCAAACCCAGAACCTCTCCAGGGTCCTCCAACTCCTCTTCAAGGATCAAAATTGTCTCTGTGGATGAAAACTAAAAGGTTTGTGAGTAAGTCTTATGAGGAGAGCCTGATGGAGTTGGGGATGTTCAGTCCGGAGGAGGCTGAGGGGAGACCTTATCACTCTCTACAGCTACCTGAAAGGAGGGTGTAGAGAGATGGGGGTTGGTCTCTTCTCCCAAGTCACAGGTGACAGGAAGAGGAAATGGCCTCAGGTTGCACCAGGGGAGGTTCAGATTAGATATCAGGAAAAATTTTCACACTGAAGGGGTTATTAAGCATTGGAATGGGCTGCCCAGGGAAGTGGTTGAGGCACCATCCCTGGAGGTATTCACAAGATGGGTTGACATAGCACTTGGTGACATGATTTAGTGATGAGTTGTTGGTTTTTATCAGAGTTCGGTTGATGGTTGAACTAGATCATCTTAAAGGTCCTTTCCAACCTAGACAATTCTATAATTCTGTGACAACACAGGTCTAAGGGTCTGGCTCAGAGCATTTCACTCTCTGGGGATGGCTGGCAGCTGACTCCGGGGTGCTGCAGAGGTAGGTCCCTTTGCCTTGAGGAAATGCTCTGTGATCTATGGGTGTATTTTTCTTTTTTTCTGTGGAAATGTTATGTCTCATGACACATTAGCAGCTCCCTTTTCAATTCTGCTCTGCCAGACAGCAGGTCACATTGCCATGTTGCCTATAGCAACATCTCCTGGTTGGAAATAAGTGAGCTGTGGCAAACAGATGGGTTTGCTGGTGGATATGTAGGAATGGTTGATACCGTTGTCTTTATTATTGCTATTACTCTTACTACTGCCACTATTATTTATAGCTCTGGGGGCCTTGCAGCAACTCTTTTTGCTGAGGGATGCAGCAATGTGCAATTAAAAAGCAGCATCACACAGCTGGCACCTCCTCAAGCCTTGGGGCACAGCAGCCTGTGGCAAAGGGACCAAGGTCACAGCAGGTCTGCTTTCTCTCCTCGCCTTTAAACAACTGCTTTTCTTGGCAGGCATCTGGTGGGAAGAGGTCTGCTGCCTCAGTAGGGAATCCTTTTTCCTGGAAAAAATACACATGTGTCAGCGTGTCCAGGGCAGTTGGACGATACAGCGTGTCACCGATACTCAGGCTGTGTGATGTGCTGCAGGTCCCCGGGGACAGGGCTGCTCGGCAAGATTCCAGCTCCTGACTGTTGCTGCCTGACACATGAATCAGAAGGTTTTGGCAGAAAAGTGTCTTTGGATGGGCTAAGCTGTGCAGAAGTGACTCACGGCGTTGGAAGTCTTGGTTTCTGTGTGACCCCATTTCAGTTATTTTCACAATGCTCTTGGTTCTCATTACTATTTAGTGTTTCAGGGAGCTCGTCAAAGCTTGTGGCTCAGTGCTGCAGGTGCGTGGTGGGAGAAGTGCCCTCTTGTGGGCTCTGCATCCAGGCCAAATGAGCTGCCAAATGATAATTAACAATTAATGATTGGTTTCAGAAGAAGTAGAGTTTCTTTGAGGAAGAGTGCCCATTGATTGGGAGATGGATTTCGGCCTCATAAGCTTTCATTTTTGAACATTTTCCTATTGATCATTAAGCAATTTTCTTCCCTCTCTAAGGCTGAGCTTACTCATCCTTAAAAGGATGTGGCTCACATGTAGCTCTTGTTCCCCCCCGTCCTGAGCACCCAGAAGGCTTAGGCTTCCCAGGTGGGGTCAGAAGCCATTGCACCAACCTACACCTTTCCTGGGATTTCTGGTTTGTCGTACATTTTGCCCAAATACCCTCAGAGCTTTCTGGAAGGAGCACTGGAAAACACCATCTTCTGCTCCACTGCCTGGGGACCTGTTGGACCACTGCAGCAGTGTCCACCCAGGGAGGGTAGAAACAAGCACCCCAAGCTGTGGTTGTTACCACGTTCTCACTGCAAAGTAGAGAGGAAAAAAGAGTTCCATTGAAACATCTTTTTTTGTGTTTTCCATTTGTTTTTGGCTGGTTTCCACTGTGTCAGCTCCTCACTATGGACCAGCACTCAGTTATTCACTGCTGAGTCCTCTCCTGAGCATGGTGGATGGTGCAGGAAGAGAGGTGGAAACACTGAGATAAAATGTGTTCCCATGGTGTTTTCTCTAAAAGCAGCAAATCCCAGAGCTGAAAAGCCAGAAATACTAAATGAGCACCAAGACTGAAATTTGAGTATCTCCAAGAGTTATCTCCCTTGTAGCCTGAGAAAATCCTTACTGAGACAGAGCAGTGGGATGTCCTTTAGTCCATTTGTTACTAATCTCACAGCTTCCTCCCCAGATATTGTCTTTTAACTAATAATTTCATATCAAACAACATTTAAAAAAAAAAAAGAAAAAAAAAAGTGCTAAGGTCCAGTGAGATATGGACAGAATGCCTCTCCTTTATCTAGAAAATCAGTTCTTCAGGAAAGCTTGCAGGATTCTCTTGTAAGAATTTTGTTTGGCAGACGTACCGTACACACACAGGGTAGTTGCCCAGGGCATCTTTCTTGTCTTTCTTAAATGAATCTTTTCCATCACCACTTTTCAGCCACCACAGATTAATTTCAAATACTTGATCCTGAATTGCTATTTCACAGTCATTTCTTCCCTGACTCTGGGGTGGAGCTGGTCCAGGTCCTCCAATTTGCATACAGCCAGCTCTTTGAGATTCCGTTCCCTTTTAAATATCTTGATGTCCATCATCCATCTTCACTTTGGTCTGAGATTCAGCTTCTCTCTTTATTCCCAAAGCCTGACACCAAACAGCCACCTCAGTTGAGGGATGTAGTTTTAGCATCTTTAGACTCCAGCACATCCTGGGTACACAGAAGCCACACTTCTTTCTTCTTTCTTTTCTCCTTTATGACTCGTGAACATGTTGCTAGTTGTTTTGATTTCCTTTGTAAGATCTACCACATCTTGACTTTGGCAATTCTCATGTTACCCCTGCACTCCCTGACCTTTAATGTAAACCTCTCTTTGCTGGTTAATCCCTTTTTCCATCCATTGGTTATTCCTAATATTCTTTTTGCGATAATTCTTCATCCAGTGAAGGCTTTGACTTTTCCCCTGAGAGGTTTCTTCTCTTGCCTGGGATTGCATTCCAGACTGTTGTAAGTTCAGTTGATTTCCCTGATTAATGCCCTTAATTTCTGAAACATTGTTCCTCTGAAAAAGCTAGCAGCAAGCTAACCTCTTCTTTTTAATTAAATTGAAATACCATGAGGGCATTCAATCCAAGGTATTTTCTATGACAAATTATTTATACCATCCTTTTTTCTTATCAAAGCCAAGCCAAGAAGGCTTTCCTGATGTTGGATTAATGACACTGCAGCCAAAAAAACCATACTACTGTGTCCAGGAGTAGCCACATCTCATCATTACTAGCAGCATGACAAGAATTAAGGAAGCCACTATTTCTGTGCTTGACAGTGTCATCTCCACAGCACAGAAATCCCTGTCCTCAACCACATCAAGACCTAATGGTCTGGAAGAAATTGCCAGCACTACCCTTATATGGCCTTTTGATGCTCCTGTCTCCTTCCTGTCACTGTTGATACCTCCTAGATACTTCCTAGTCAAAGCACCGAAGGATGGGATTCCTCTCTCCTGGTCTAGTGCTCTCATTAGACTGTGTTTCTGCAGAGCCACTACAGGGTCCGCTTACTCTTCTCCATCCCTGCTGCTGAGTCTATGTCCCACTCATCGGTTCCCACACGATTCCCCAGCCTGACCCAACTGTTTGCCTCTCTGCAGACTCACTCTGGAAGCTGTTGTGAGAAACAGCTGGTTTGCTTGATATAAAAATCAAACCCTTTTTAAACAAATTTCTACTGACTGTTCCTTCACCTGTTAGGTCTCACTCAAACCTAAGCTCATTAGACACTGTTTCAGCTTTGATCCCTAATTAAGGTGTCACTTTGAAGTGCCTGTAGGTACTTGGCTAGAAACTAGGACCAATCCTCAACTGCAAGGCCAAGGGTGACTCCAATCTAGATTCTCCACTCATCTTCTGGTCTCTTTTGCCTCCTCATTCCTGTCACCTTGTAAAGCTTTGTAATCATCTCAATCCACAGGAACAGGCATGTTTTAGAAGCTTTGAGTCTTATGTGTCTTAGAAGGCTGAATTCTTTGGGATGTAGGTACAAATGGGGTGCCAAACAACTACTCCGCTGCTGCAACAAGACAGTATCTGCTGGTAGTTTAGGAGGAACTCTACATGCTATCAATATCTCTCCAGTGGTTTCCAGTACCATAATTGCAAAGCTTTGTAAATGACAGAAGTATAGGGAATAGTTTCATCCTCTTTTCCACCCTTTCTGTTGGCTTTCTGGAGATGAGATCAGGTCATTAGATCATCTCTGTCTCATGGCTTGAAACCTACAGGAACTTGTTCTGCTTCCATCATGCTGGGGCTGATTCCTCTGATATTTTTGAAAACACAGCTCTTCTTCTCTTTGCAGCTACATGGCACTCTGCTAACTTGGGACCCAACAAACTTTGATATGACTGAGAAGAATTTGCTCCATTGGTCTGGAAGGAAAGGTTCAGAAGAGCCTGGAGTGGTCTGACAGAGATGTTTCACCAGCATGAGGGGGAATGCCTGCAGTGCTCACTCCAGCAATGCCACATGCTGCCCAGTGAATGACACACGGTCATGCGTGTCCCTTCTCATTCTCCCTCTTTCTATGATGATCTGCTACCCTTTACTGCATATGGCAACCAACAAATGTCCCCACAAATGTATTTGATGCTGGGTGAAGTCTATTTTTGACTCCACAAGTGCTTTCCTGGTGGTCCCACGGGCTAGCACAGGGGATAGATGGAGCCAGTGGGGTGAGGAGATTCCCAGCTGCTGGTTGGTGTCCAAGCAACTCCAGGGGTGCTGTATCTTTCCATACCACCTCTGTGGGGATCAGGAGGGAGTAGCCATGGGTCACGATTTTTCCACATGATGATAACAGAGTTGCTGAGGGGCTCTGGGACCCCAGAGCAGGTCCTACCGATGGATGCCCAGTGCTATGCAATGCCACAGCTGCTCCCAAGGCAAGCCCCAAAACAGCGTTCTCCTCCCCAGTGAGCTGGGTGTGAGTCCGGGTGTCTGAAAAGATCTCTTCTACTTAGGACATTAAGTGCATTTTTCACATGGGAAAAATCTTGCTGCTGGTGAAGGATACAAGGAGAAAGCCGACATGTGCCGGGTGAAGGCTGCCAAGTACTGGGAAGTGTTTGCTCTAAAGAGGTGTATGAAATTCCTCTTGAAAACCAAAATGAACCCAGCCTGCGGTAGCTGTTTTGGGTCTGAACCAGTCAACCGGATGATGAGGCAAGGAGGACTTACACACCCAGAGGCTCTGTAATAAAATGAAAAGTTTTCAAACACAGCCCAATTCCTGTGAATGCATCATCCTGCTTTCTTCATATGGATTCAATTCGTGGGATCAGGACAAGATTTTTACCTGGAAATGCCTAAGTTTGAGGTGGCCTGGCCACAGCCAGTGGCCACAGGGACGTATGATACCATTTTCCCTTGGCACAGACGTGCAGTGCAGTCTGGAATCAAACTCTTTACCTGCAAACCCAGAAGTGAAGAGAAGTTGCCTTTGCCCAGAGAAGTTGTGGTTACCCCATCCCGTGAAGTCTTCAAGGACAGGTTGGATGGGGCTTAGAGGAACCTGGTGTAGTGGGAGGTGTCCCTGCCCAAGGCAGGGAGGTTGGAACTTGGTGATCTTTAAGGTCCCTTCCAACCTGAACCATTCTATGATTCTATGAAACCCTTCTTTTGCCACCTGGGGTCAATGAGTTTCTCTTATTCTTTCTTATTCTTATGTTTTTTCCATAAGAAAAAGTTCCTATTATCCTTTTTCTTATTCCTATTCTTATTTCTAGTTGTACTCTTATTCTTTCATATTCTTATTCCTCTTTCTCTATTTTTAGCCTTTTTGACTCCTGTTTCTATTACTATTGCCATTATCATTATAATAACTATTACATCACCATTGCTATGACATCACTAACATCACTATTGCAATTAGCATATTTATCACCATTGCAGGCTGGAGCCACCCTTTGGACCAAAATCGGACTGTGCTGTGTGCTGCAAAAGCAGAGCATGTCCATAACTCCCATCCTAGAGCCTTCCCAGTTTCTGTGCCAGGGAAGAAAGGAGCTCCCACACATGCAGTCCCCTTGCTGGCAGCTGGCTTTGGCCAGCAGTTGGCTTGTGGCTGCTGGGGACTGTCCCTGGTGGTTGGGGACAGGGACAAGGGAAGCTGGTGGCACAGCCCCAGCCAGGGTTGGGTGAGGCTGCAGGACCCACGGGCGGGAGAAGAGCCAGCACTCACACAGCCATCTGGGGAACATGATGAGGAGCTCAGGGCAGCTGAAAGGAAAGGTTCATCCAGCTAAAAAAAGCCCTGCAGTGGGGAGAGGCGTGATTTAACACCCGAGTGAAAGGGCTCTTACTTCTTTCCCGCTTCAGGCTCATAGAACTTACACAATTTCATTTCAAAAGCAGAGGCAAGCCAAGATGATGTGCAGAAAGCAATAATAACAACAACAAAATAAAAATTAATAAAAATTATTTGCAGCTTGAGACAGTGCTTTTGGGCCACTACAAAGACGCTGTACAAACACCTAAATGAGAGCAGCCACTTCCCTGAGCAGTTCAACCTTATAGAAGCACAGAATCCTAGAATGGTTTGGGATGGAAGGGACCTTAAAGATCACCAAGCTCCAGGTGACCAGTTTGTTCAAAGTCCCATCCAGCCTGGCCTTGAACACTTCCAGGGAAGGGGCATCCATAACTTCTCTGGGCAACCTGTTCCAGTGTCTCATCACCCTCATAGGAAAGGATTTCTTCCTTTAATCTAATCTACATCTCCCCACTTTCAGTTGAAAACCATTATCCCTCAGTTTATCACTCCACTCCCTGATAAAGACTCCCTTCCCTGTCTCTCCTGTAGGCCTCTTTAGGTACTGGAAGGTTGCTGCAAGGTCTCCGCAGAGACCTAAACAGGATCGTGGAGAAATGGTGGCACTCGAGGACCTGAGCTTTCCCTGCCTGCTTCTGGCAGGGCTGAGTCAGAAAGGGAGAGGCAGGGTGGGATGGGCAGTGTAAGGAGGAGCCTGCCAGCCCACAGCAGCAGCACAGGTGAATGGGGTGGGGGACAAGGACATGTCCTGTGAAAGGACAGGGTATGGATGGGAATGTGTCCCTGTGGAGGAGCAGGGCATGGACAGAGAAGTATCCTGCAGAGGAGCAGGGAACAGATGGAGTGCTGTCCCCACAGAGGAGCAGGGTATGGGTGAGGACGTGTTCCTTTGGAGGAGGAGAGCATGGAGGAGGAACAATCCTCACTCCCGCTCACCTTGCTACCCACCAAGGGAGCAAATGGGTTCCTGCTGTCCCCAGCATCACACCCACTCACCCCAGACCTGGGTTTGTGTTGGCAAAGGCTTCAACTTGCCAACTCACTTCAGCCCCAAACCTGACTGGGGTCAAAGCCTTGTTCCACGGCTCCCTGCAGGGGTGGGGTGAGCGTGTCCGTGTGCTCTTCTCTGTAGAGTCAGCAGGGCCCACTGCTGCTTTGATGGGCTTGGGGCATATACAGCATCAGAGCAAAGACATGGTGGCCACCAGTCCTCCATAAGAGCAGAAACCCACTGAATTTGGTGCTTGGCCTGCTCATTTCTGGGTGTGCTATGAATTCAGGTAGAATTCATCACGAGCAGCAATTTTTTTGGCACACCAAATTGCAATGAGCTTCTAAGAGTGAGCATACCGGAAAGGGTCTTCTTAAAAATGCTCTGAGTAACCTGCCCAAGGGGAGGGACCTCCATCTCCCTGTGTCCTGTGATACTCTTCTCCCTCCTGGAAGGATTTCTCCTGCCTGTGTTGAACAAGTCCCAAGCTGGGAACTGCTGGGGGGATATTGGCTGCCTCTGCAGTCCCGTGTCCTTGCTTCAAGCCCAGCTGTCCCACGGGAAGCTTTGCATGCCTGGAGAGTCACCGGCTGCCCATCCTGCTTCTGCAGGGCCCCAAGGGCACTACCAGGGCACACAGGCACTGGGGGGGTTGCTGTGAAGTCAGGGGACGCTGAACAGGCAGGGAAGCCACCACAATGGCCAGGGGTGGGTATGACCTCCTAGGTGAGGTGGTGGCACTGCTGTCCCTGAGCTTTGAGCTTGCTGACAGCTCCATTGCCACCTCTCCCAGCAGTTCCTCGGAAAACACAAGCCCCAAGCTTTGTTGTGGGTCCTCGGTCCCTTGCAAGATGGGGGGGGCTGATGGGGGCCTGGGTCTCATCTCTCATCACTGCCCTGCTTGGCATCAAAGCGGAAGGTGCTGACAGAGGGCTGAGGTCTGGGCTGTGGCAGGGCCACGCAGGGTTACTCCGGAAAATATGTGCGCTGATATTTTATTCATCTAAAGCCGAAGTGGTCGGTATGAAAGAAAATAGCTTGTGGTCTTTCATACCTCGAGTCAATGAATTCCTGGGCCTTTTATAGCTCAGGAATGCCAAGCGTTCTCGGTGGGTTTTACAAGGCTGCGAAGCTGCAGCTTAAAGTCTGGAGGAGCATAAATCACAGCGGGGATGATGACAGCTGCTCCTGTTTTACCCAGGTCTCGGGCGGGTATTGCACTTCTGCACATCGTGCCCTGTTTCCCCCCTTTGCTTTGGTCTGTGGTGAAGGAGTTTTTTTACCTGCAGACCCCACCAGTTTTGATACTGGGATTTAACGAGGTGTCCCTGCCCAGCACACCGGTGCAGTGCCAGCACAGGATGCAGCTCAGCACATCCTTGCACTTTGATTTCCCTCTGCCCAGGCTGCCATTTGAACAGCACTCTTGCACCGTGAGGGCAAGGAGGAATGTTTCACAAATCTCCTTGATCTCTATAATAAGAGCTACATACTTGTGCAAAGGAGTGCAGGGGCATGTTGGTCTCTCAAGCCCCCACCATTGCAGGCTGATGGCTGGGAAGGACAGCCCAGCACAGACCCCACCGCGTACCACCAACCCACTAGGGCTCTCCTACCCCCAGGCAGTGTGTTTTTCTGGGTGAGCAGCTCATCAGCCACAGGGTGCCCAAAAAACCTGGGTAAGAGTTGTCCAGGAACACAGTGGGATGCTCAAACCCAGCCCAGTGTGTTGGGTTCCACCCAGACCTCAGACTGAGGGTGGCAGTGGCAGCATCCTTCCTTCCTGCTGGTGAGGGATGTCTGCGCTTTGCGTGTGTCCCCCAGCAGCGTGCCTTAACTCCAGCTCCGAGGGGTATTCAATGATGTGACAAGTTTTCCCCCAAGAATGCACCTCACCGCTCCTTGTACATTTGTTCCTCCAACATAGGAAAGAGAAAGTCCTAAATATGGCAACAAACCAGAACAGAAGAGACGTCACAGCTGTGACTGTACGTGGAATCCAGGGGTATCCTAAAAAGGTCTCATCATCCTGGGTGGGACTTGACTTGTTGTTTGTTAATACCTCTAAATGGCAATTTTGTTAACATTTTTTAGCTCTTCTGAGCTCCCTCCCTGTACAGGGTAAGCAAGGAGACCACTGCCCAGTACTTACTTCTTGGACCATGCAGTAACCAGGGATTTTAACATTTAAACAAATCGACTCTGGAAGTTTACTCCTTCACATGTTTTTCCCGAGGTTAATATGCAAAATGTAGTTAACCTGGAGACAGCGTTACAGTGATGTCCTCGTTTGTTTTGGCTGGAGCCAAGAATGCTGAAGGCACAGCCCCAAAATGGGATAAACCCCCTCGTTGCCCTGAGGCTTTCCCCACCCTAACACCTGTTTTGCCTCTCAGTTTCTTTTCTCCCATGGCCTTCAAAAACCAAGCTAAGCCCCAAATCTTACTGACAAATCTTGACTCAAGCAAGCTGAAAAGGCACAGTCGAAGCAACCACTAATTTTCTGCTCAGGGCATTAAAAGTACTTCCAGCTGCCATGTCTTGAAGGTGGAGTAATGAGATGGGTCCGGGTCAGGCTGACCTGTGTTCACATGGGGAACACGAGGTGCCGGGAAGTGGGTGAAGCAAACGCTGCTTGAGTTTCTGCAAAAATGTCAGGTCTTGGCTGAGAGGCTCCTGCCGAGGGCAGGTTGTTTTTACATTTCACAGGATTTGGGGAGAGGAGGCTGGAACTGGCGGAGGGGAGCCCAGAGGGGAGAGATGCCCTCAGTGGCTTTCATGCCTTTCATGCTTGCAGCTCCCTGGGACACGATTCAGGAATTTTCTAACAGACACTTTCAAGAGCATGTGAGAGCCTGCTGAGCAAACCTCCCTTACTCAAAGCCAGACACTTGGGTAACTTTTGCTCCCCTCCCCCAGTTTATTTCAGTTGCATAAATGAACATACAGGCAATATTTCCAGCCAGAACATTCCCCTTGCCGGCACAACAGCTTGAAATGGGGTATGACCTTTATTCCTTACTGAGGACATTATAGCAATTCAAAAATACCTAGACCCACGAGGTATTTAGGTATCTCACACTGATCCAACACCTCTCAATTAAGAAGCCCCAGACCTGAAAGGTTGTAGAGATGTGAGTGTTGACCTCTTTTCCCCAAGTGAGTAATGACAGGACCAGAGGAAATGGTCTGAAGTTGTGGCAGGGGAGGTTTAGATTAGATATTAGGAAGAATTACTTTACTGAAAGAGTGCTCAGGCGCTGGAACAGCCTGCCCAGGGAGGTGGCTGAGTCACCATCCCTGGAGGTATTTAAGAAACGTGTGGATGTGGCACTTCAGGGCATGCTCTAGTGGCCAAGATGTAGGGGGTTTTGTGTGTGTATGGCTGGACTCCATGATCTGAGAGGTCCTTTCCAACCATGAAGATTATGTGATTCTGTGACTCTCAAGAATAAATATAATAGTGTTATGAGTGCTCTTAATGGGAACGTAGGGTTAAAGATCTTCAGATCTTCACCAAAGTGTCCTATTAACTTTCCATCCTCTTCTCCTTCAGGTGAAGATGACCTTGCTGAAATCCCACTCTTCTTACTTGGCAAAACTCTTGGTTTGATCCACGGATTTTGTGCCCACATACACCTACTGATGGCACCTGCTGTGGGGCTTTTCATTAACAGCTGCAATAAACAGTGGAGACGCAACCTTAAAGTCCCCAAGGTGTCACTTAGACTGAGCATGTTGTGTGCAAAGCTTAGAGAATTGTTTAAAAAGCCCTTCCTTCTTGGGGACTGAATATATTCACACTGGGAAAGCGAGAAAAGAAACACGTTTATACATTTATTATATACAATATTAAGGCACAAGTTTAAACAGCAAAGAAGAAATCTTTGGCTGACCAACAACATCAATATTCGTTGTGGGTGACACATAACGTTCTTCATTCCACCCGCTATGTACAAATAACCCTCCAGCTGTACAACACTGTACACCAACTTCTCTATACAACCAACCGCAATAAAAAAAGGACAGTATTTTACAACTAGTTACCAATGTCACCTGGAATGGCTACAGCACAGTTTCTCAAGACACAAAACAGTTCAAAGAGATGGGAAAAAACAGCACAAATGGAGTTGCACCACTCTGCTGAGAGGGGCTGGTTTATGGCAGTAGTGCTCCACGCAAGTCCTGCTAGTGCTCGGGCAGGGGGCAGACCCGCTAGTCCTCCAGACCTTCCCTCAGGAAAACGAACACCTCTTGAGTTCAATGTAATTGAGCAGAACAAATCTTTGAGTTTATTTGAGCTGGGACTCCAAAAGCAAACAAGAGTTGCCTACACAGTAGTTTCTAAGAAAAGGTTTCCTCAAATGAACTGTTTCCCAGACCCAGCATCAATTGTAAACGCACCTTGGGGTACCAGAGCCTGGAGGGACTGTGGTCTCCACGAGGAGGAGGAGCACTGTGCTCTGGCTGACTTGGAGAAGCTGAGCTGAACCACTACCAAACATAACTGAAAGCCACATCACGCACGCTGATTCTACACTGATTCTGCTGGACTCCTAGCTGTCTGCCTGTACACAAATTATTAAATATTTTCATTAAAAAAGAAAATACAGCTGGTAATAAAATGCTTAGGGACTTCCAAGCACCTGGGTATCCTTATTTCTTGGAGAAAAATGATGAAATTAAACATTCACCACCATTTTACTTGTTTTCCCTTGTTTTGTCTTCCTCCTGTCCTGCTCCAACCACATGCACTCGAGGAAGGGCCACGGAGGTGGGTCAGCACTGCTGCCGCACGCAGGGCCAGTTTTTATGCAAACACAACCTTTAAATTAACTTTAGAGAAAAAAAAGTACAATTATTTTACAAGGCATATATTAAGCTGCGTAACATCTTCCAAGGGTTTTGCACATTTGGTTTCAGGATGCAAAGCTGCTAATGCTCGAAACACACAGTTCTCTTGCCTGCACGACCTACCTACCACTACTTTGCTTAACAAGTGCAAAAATCAGAAAGAGAGTGACACCGACATATGTCTAATTCTATGTACACACAAAAATAAGTGCATAGATTTAGCATAGCAATTTTGCTAAAAATAAAATAAAATAAAATAAAACCACCAAACAAACAGAAGGTATAAGCCAGGCAGTACTGAGCGCTGCGTTCTGGCCCCTGAAGGAGTTGAGATTGCAAGGACTTGAGTTTTCAGTGAAAGCAGGGTATAAAGTGCCTGATGTATTCACAATCAAGAACTCCAATTTGATAATGTACAGGAAGGGGTGACCTTGAGTCAGCTCTGAGCACATGAATACTTCCAGCACCCGTTACTTTTCCACTCTAAGCAGCATCACATAAAAGCCTATCACCCTTTTCCCCACAGCCAAGTTCTTCCTCATGTCATTACAGTGCACCACAAGGTTCAGGAACTGCAGAGCCATTACAAAAATACCTCAAAGAGGAAAATTTCCCAATCAGCATGTGCAAAGGACGAAGCAAACAGTGTGCCATGATTAACACAGCTGGTGAGTTGGCTTTTTTACAGGCAGTCACCACCTCTTACAGAAATCCAGGACTAAGCTGAAAATGAGAAACGTTCCATATTGGGTAAAACAAGGTGAAAAGAAACTGCAGCTCAGCACAGAAAACANTTTTTTTGTAGTTAAACCCTTCCCAGCCCAATCCTCTTCCCCTTAATGCCCAATCTCACATCAGCTTGAAAGGCAGGTTTGTATGCTCAAGGAAGGTAGGATTTGGCTGTAGGCATTCAGAATAAGGAAAAAACCTGTTCTGAGCACAAACACATTGATTATTCCACCACTACGAAACAGTACACAGTGAGAGGCACCTCCTGTTCCCACATGCAGACCCAGCTTAACTCCACTGGAAAAGCCCCCACGTAACCCCCCTCTGAATGAGCACTGCCCAGCCCTTTAGGACCTGCCAGGATCCTCCCTCGACTTTCCCTCCTGAAACCCTCCCATCCTTACAAAAGGAATAGCATGCTTCAGCAGGGTCCTTCTCTCTCCGCGCCCCCCCAGCCCTACTTTCATCCTCTGTGGGAATTCCAGCCAACAACTGCTCCTACCAAAAAAAGAAGTCTCAGTAAGCTCTGAGGTTGCAAGAGGCGAATATTTGCATTGTAAATCCAGCTCCAAGAGCAACACTTGTCCGGCCAGGAAAGAGGCACCTGACCTGCCTGCCCAAGAAAACCACACCAGGCCACTTCAAACAAATACTTACAAGAACCTGCTGTGTACATCTACGGACCAATTGTTCACTGAAATTAAGCAGTGAATATTTTTGAGAAATGAACTGATACTGAGAAAGATGCCAGTTTCTCCTGCGTTACTCTGAAACTCCCTCTGGCCTCGGAAGAGACGGGCTTTTGCTGCCTGTCCCAGCTGCAGAAAGGCAGGAAAACAGAGCAGCGCTGTGCACCCAGCCTGTAACTTTGCTACCTTCTCTTTGTACCAGAAAATGCAGTTTCCTTTTCCCTCAATGATCCCCTTCTCGCTCCACTTTTGGTTTTCAACACCCCTTTCTGCTCAGAAAATCCCAAACTTTCATCTCATGACTCCTCTCCAGCGCTCTTGGCTTCTTGCCTGGTCCAAAGTCTCAACATATCAGACTCAAGCTTTATTTAGGGCACAAACTTTCTCTATCTTTCTTCAAATTCTCAGGGTTAGTTTTTTTAAAGTTGGCACACTGAGGACCATCTTGAACCTGGCTGTATGCACATGGAACCCCAGAGACGCTGTCCTCTGCTCAGATGAGGACTTCCATCATGTCCGTATCCGGAAACTCGGGCTTGTGGAGCAAGCTGCTCACTCTGCCTTTGCTGTCGGGCAGCTTCCCGTGGCTTGAGTTCTCTGCAATGAGAAAGGAAAGTTGGTCTTCAGCTCTAATTCAACAGGAAAGGGGAGGCACAAAGATGGTATTTAAGAGATACAGACCAAAGAACCTCTTTTGCTGTGTCCCTGGAGGGAAACAGGCATTTTTGAAAGGTCTACATCACTTTACCAAGTTACAATTTGTCATCTGATCCATAGTAGAAAAATGGTGCTTTTGCTACCATGGTTTAAATTGAAAAAAAGAAAAGAGTCTGAATATGTGAGCAGCTGTGAAGCATATCCAAGGTGTATAGCTATCTTTGGTAGCATAAATAACTGCATTTGTTGGAAACTCTGCCCGCCGCAGGCAGGTGGAGCTTTACAGAAGCTCCAGAGCATGCAGCTCTGCAAAGCTGGACTGGGCAGCCTTGGGAAGTTCTCTCCCCATGTTTTTAGTTTCCCTGAAGAAACCTCCCCACCACCTTCCACACTGTGAAGAGATCATCCCCTCCATCAATACTGGGGTGCCTCTGGGGATATGCAGACATCCCTGGGGATGCCAGCGTTTTGTGCTGATGCAGGGATGCAGCAGAGCTCACCGAGTTTCTCACTGGCCACTCGTGTCCCAGGGGGCCGTGGGGCCGGGCTGTGTGATGGGGTGGTGCCCAGCCGTCCGCGGCCGGGGAAGGAGGCGGCAGCAGGCCAGAAGAGCTCAGCGCTTTTGTCCGTCTGGGTGCTGCTGTCTTTGCTGCCCGTCTTCGCGTGGGAGGCCGTTGGTGTCAGGGCGGGCATGCAGGACAAGGAGGGCAGCGGAGGAGGCAGCGAGGGGCTCGATGGGTGGTCGTGGTGCTCCTTCCCCAAGAGCAGCCCTGAAAACACATGGAGGTGAGTCACATCACAGCTCCAACCTAAGTGCTGTCACCCACATGCCACCCCAGAGCTACAAGGCACTGGTTTGGATACGCCTCCAGCCCTTTAGCTCTGCTTAGCTTTGCCCTTTGACACTGCCTGTGGCTCTTCTCCTGACATCCACATGGTACTTTCAAGCAAAAACAGCCCTTTGAGAGCAGCTGCCCTGTCTGCACACCCATCCTTGTGCTACCCATCCCGGCACAGACTCGTGTGCCTCTGTAGCCCTTGTCCCGTGCAGCCCCACACCAGTCCTGCACTCATTTTCCCATTTAGCTGCTGCACTGCATCATGCATCCCTATCCGAAGGGATACTCATCACCCCCGTGTTTAACAGGGCTTTTTTTCTAGCCAAAATTTATGCCCACAAAATTGCAAACATCAGCTGCATTTGTCTGGACTGATTTCCTCCAACCATAGCTTTCTAAAATCAGTACAGAACAATTTAGGTGATTAAAAATATAATTAAGATACAATGCAAGGTTGAAAAATGACTAATTTTCAACTTCAGCACAAGGACAAATGTTCTTCCCATAGAAGTCCTTTGGAAACGAGCCGTTGGCTGGGGCACTTTTGCTAAGCTGAAACAGAGGGTTTAGGGTGAAGTGATGGATGAGCCAAAGCTTAACTGAAAACCGAGCCCACCTATGCTTCCCTTCCAGATCTTCTCTTCCTTCTTCTCCTCAGCTATCTGGTTGCTGGTGAGCGAAGTCTGGCGCGAATGCGCACCTGTAGCAGCAGCAATGGAAGGGACAGACCGAGCTGGTCGCAGGCTGGCGCTGTCAGCTTTCCCAGGATCCTTCCGTGACCGTTGCTGAAGGACCTTGATCATGGCATCCTTCTCAATTATTTTTGCATGGAGATTCTTTATTCTGCCAAAATATGAACACTCTGCTTATAGGACTGGAAGAAGTCTATACGAGCAGCTCTCCCCACCCTGGGGCAGCAGGATGGGTCCCTGGGTACATGCCCTGCTGCTCTGACCCCTCCAGTTTTAAGCAAATTGGACAAGGCAGCTTCCTGCCAGTTCCTCTGAGGATAATCATGCACCAAAACAGCAAGTATTTCTGGCTGTTAAATCAAAATTGGGAACTCTTTTCTGCAAGGTAAACTGAACCCATCTATCGCTGTGGCTTTGCCAATGCAGCAGAAGCAATGAGGGCAGTATCCTGACCAAGCTGTGGATTCCTGCCTTCACCAGAATACCATCACCCAGGCAATTTACACCTCCGTAATACATCGGGGCCAAATCTGGAAACCCTCCCTCTGTGGACTGAGTTAACTCCACGATTCAGGTCTGCCATCAAATGGAGTAAAGACTTGCTGAAGTGAGCTGAAAGGTTCCCTTTGGTTTCTCTAACAGCTCAGCTGGGCTCTTGTTTCTCACCGCTGCAGAAACAATCAGCACACAGTGTGCAGAGCTGAGGAACGATTACTACTTCTCTCATACAGACCCCAAAGCCTCTCAAATCACAAAAAAAAAAAAAAAAAAAGGATAATTTGAGACTTTTCTTCAGGAATAATTAACACAAAATCATACCAAAATACTACAAAAGCACATTTAGAAAAAATAACTGTACGTGTACAATACATCATCAGCCAGATGACTATAGCTTGACTATGATGTACAATATACAGTCCAATGCAGCTGCATTTTGTGAAGCAGTGAAAGCTAAAATTCTGCATCTGGAAAACCTAGATGTACAGGGCAGAGAGCTAGTAACTTCATGTTGGTGTTAGTTTTCATAATCAGGTGTCTAATTTGCAATGAAAACACAAGTTCCTAATCTATCTTTAATGAAGCCAATGGCAAAGCTCCATTACTTCACTGGATGCAGGATTAGTTTGCATCTGTGAGTGCAAAACAAAAACCAAACCCAGTAAAAACAATCACTGATATTTTTCAAAATCAACAAATACACATTTTTATAAAAGTGCCTGCCTGCTGATTTTGTGGGGAAGCCAATACTGAAGAACATATTTTTAAATAGTTTTTCAGTAAAAACCTAGAGAAAGACATAAACTTTCTCAAGGGATTTTTACTCATCAAAAGACCACTTTTTACCAGGAGACAGGTCTGGATTAAAAATACTGGTCATGTCTAATGCTTTTCAAACTCATGGACCACATGTCCACCTGGGTGCTGAAAACAGAGAAGTATCTGCAACAACCAACATTACTCTTGCTGACTGCCTGTGCCCCAAAAAAGTTCATTTTATATCTTGTAAATGCATCTTTTTGGGCGGTGCTCATGGTGCTAAATTTTGCAGGTTTGCTCCTAAACACCAGTGTGACCATCACACAACTTGGATGTGGGAAACTCAGTGTGTCTAGAAAGCAATAAGCAGGCAAGAAGAGCGAGGCAAAGGCAAGCCCTCGTGTTGCTCATTATGTAGGAGTGGGATTACAACTTCAGCTTCTGCGACCAGATGATCTTTTTTCCAGAGGGGAATCTTCACTGAGATTAAACAAGCATTCAGCTTCCTCACATGCCAACCTACTTTTATAATGGAACAGCTTCTGTTTTGTGAGAAGGTAGTTTTTGGCACAGAGGTTTAATAAGAAGGTAGAGAGAAAGTTATCTGATGACAGCAGCTCTTTAATCCCTGTTTTAGTGCTGAAGAGCAAAACTAAATCAAAGTGAAACTAAGCACATCCTTTCCAGGCCCTTGTGAAGGAACAGAAGGTTATTCTGGTTGATCTGAACCCAGCCAAAACCCCACGACAAGCAGCTACAGCACGATGGTCCCTTACGTGTACTCCATGTCCTGGCAGCGCCGGTTGGCTTGCACGATCTCCTCTTCCTCCTGCCAGCCCCGCACCTCCAGTGCGCTCTCGCTGTAGCTGCCGTTGCGTGAGTGGCTTGGGGCCGAGGTGTCCCTGGCAAAGTGGTTCAACATGGTGAGTCAGGCTCCCGAAACCATAAGGGTGGCTTTTTTGCACTTGCAAAGAAAACCCCAAACCCAGGTTTGAAGAGCAAGCTAGCGACGGTTGCCTGTCAAAGGGATGGCTATCTGGTATTGGGCCACGCTGCAGGCTACTCTTGGCTTGGGTTTAGCCATTAACGCCATTAATTAACTGGGGTGATGGAACAGAGAGCACACTGTAATTGTGGGTGACTCCCATGGGGCTAACAACCATCCTGAAGGACAGAGTCAGACACCAGAGGGACTCACTCATTGAGAAAACGTTCCCAAGAGAACAAGACTACATCTCAAACAAGAAACAAAACCATCCCCTTTGGAAGGTGAAAACTAGCACCTGAATTGCTGCCTGGACTAGAGTGTAAAACAAAAGGGCCATCCTGAGTCAGGGACTTTGTTCCGGTCGCCAGACCCTAACCAGCAACAGCACTTAACCTCATTTCACATGGAAATCTCATTTTGGGATGTTTTCAAGGGATTTGGCTTCTAAGAAACTGGGGGAAGAAGTTAATTATCCCGTCCTCCTCATTGCTGGAAAGCCTCTCTGTGGTTTTGGGCACCATGCTTTGACACAGACAAACTGGAGACAGTCCAGCCAAATGCAATGGGAATGGGAAGGGGTTTATAATGGGACATGTGAGGAACAGCTGCAGAAAGTAAGTTCAGGCCAGGGAAGATACAACAGGTGATATCTATCTTCCAGTATTTACTAAGTTGTTACACTGCTGACTGTGACCTGTTCTTCATCATGTACACCTGGGAAGGACAAGAACCAGTTGAGGTAACTTGTAGTAAAGAGGTTTAGCTTAGCTATCAGGAGAACCTTTTAATTTGAAGCTTCATCAAGTGGTGAAAAAGGGGACTTAGGCAACAAAATTTCCCTCGCTAAAGCTTCCTTGAGTCTGGTGCCTGGATTTGATAAACTTTTGGTTCTGGTCAGAAAGGTAAATCCTGCCTTAACTGACCATTGTACCTCACTGGCATGACACCACAGAGAGATGCCTTAATCCTGGCAGTGTGACTCAGCAGGGAAAGGCAAACAAAAACCAGCCTTAAAAAAATATCCATTCCTTATCATTCCCCCGTGCTTTCCATGGTGGAGAGTCACCCACTTGCAGCAAGGCCATCTTACCTCTCCGTTGCAGCCGTGGCTGCGGCATTCATGGCAAAGTGCCTGATCGTGCTCTCCTCCAGGTACTTCTGCTCCCACTTGGTCATGTCAGCTTCCAGGGCCAGGATCCTCTCCTCCTTCTCCCGCACCAGCTCCATCAGGGCCGGGGCGTTGTGCTCCGGGAGGCTGCTCATCTGGTAGCTGCCCTGCCTCTGCCAGAGGAAACAGCCACAAATATTCACCCTCTGGCAAGTAGGGGAGTTGCTGACCCTTTTTTCCCCCACTTCTCTGGAGCATGCAAAGACACCTCCATGTCTTTTTACAGGGGCAGGTGGAACCCCCAGGCTAAACCCCTTAAGACAGCAGGAGGACACTCAGGCTGATCATGTGAGCAACTCCAGCACATGCCTCTCTGGATTGTGCTGAGAGAAGTAGGGATCTGGCCACTGCCTGGATGTGCAGGGATTTTAGGGGATACCCGAAACCATGGTAAAAGATATGGAAAAAAGCTGGTAGGGAAAAGAAGCAATGAAGCTTTAAAAAATGTTCTTGCTGGAACTTCATCACACAGCTGGGCAGCGCTCGGTATGGACAGGCAGTTATTACCAGAGGCTTTATATATAAAAGCAGAAAAAAAAAGCAACATGTAACCTAGCTACATCCAACCTACTTAAAACAGCAGCTCAGAAAACACCCTGAACACAGATTTAAGCCTGTCTCTTCTGGCACATTAGTTCTCATGTGCCCTCAGGAGATACTTTCTGTGGTGCAGCAGGTAACTTTCTGACCAGAGGGGTAGAACATCCCCAAGCACTGAGGGGTGGCTCCCATGAGCTGCTGACAAGTAGCAACGGGTGCATAACCCTTTGCATCCACACTGTGAGGAAAACACTTCCTAGGCAGAATTTACCCTATCCTGTTACAGGCACTTAATTAAAACACTTAAAAAGCACGGGTAGCTGCCCAAAGCTCCCTTCACTGCTGGTGGAGAGCGGAGGTGGATGGAGATCCAGCCCTTAGCTCAGGGGAGGTTGGGTGGGATGAGCCCATGCTGGCAAGGGAGGTACAAAGCTCTGGGAGAAGTCAGAAAAAGTAAATGATTATTTTTTTTTTCCAAATAAATAATGCAAGAGATTTGTTACACTCCATGGTAACACAGGATTGTGTTAAAGGGGAAATCATGTCTCAGGAGCAGTGGCTTCTCATACATGCTACACCAGCAGAGCAGTTCCCTGGCACAGTAGCAGCACACTGGAGTGAGGGTTGCAGCAACCATTTCCATTTTCCAAACCACATTTCCCCTTTCTAGATGCTTATCTCCCTACCTATGAGAAACTAGAGATACCAGGAGAGAGCTGCAGCCTTTGCCTTTACAGCAGTAATGACATTGGGAAGCTCCTTTCTGGAAACAGAAAATAGAGCAGCCCTTAGAAGCAACGGCTGAAACTCCACTCCTGCAAAAAATCAGCATTTACATTTCTAACACTGTCAAACCCCTGGCAGAAAGGTAGTATTTTGGAAGCACGGTCCTGGTCTGTCAATAGCATCTTGGGACATCGCAGGTACCTATTGTCTTCTCAATCAAAACCCATGTCAGGCCTGCAGGCTCGGCCTGCAACGCTAAGTCAAAGGGAGGGGGTTTTTGTCCTAGTTCATACATCAGTGATAATGAAGATCTGCCATTTGGACTTGGGGACAAACAACCCAGGGACAGAAGAGATTCTGGCTCACTGTAACCTTCTGCTGACTCCAGTAAAAAGGACAAAAAAAGATTTAAAAGGACAAAAAAAGATCCTTTTTTTTTTTTCCTCTCCATTTGATGAGAATACATTTCCATAGATAAAACTGCTAACTCAGAGAAGACAGCTCTGAAGTATAAAGTCGGGGTATTTTGAAGCAATATGATTCATTGCAGGGTTGTGGCTCATAAACCAAAAAGTATAAATATTAATAGTAAAAAATACCCCAAAGTCCACCCTCAAAACTGCCAGGTGAGACATGAAGTCAGAGTGTCTTTCCTCTTAAAACTTGTTAGAGGGAACTGGTGCAGGCATTTGTGAACTATGGCAACCCAAAATGCAGTTGCTGATTACAGTGCCAAAAAAAAATAATAAAAAAAAAAGTGATCTGTAAGTTACAGAGGAATTTCCTGCTAAAATGAGCAGATGTAGCCTGAATTCCTAAGACAAGAACTTTGTTGGCAGTCCATCCCGTTTACTTAACATAGTCATTTGTCCCTATATTCTAGCCCAGAGAACAAAACCTTTTCTAGTTCTAGAATTCACTTGAATTTTAATTGTATTTCCTCAAATATTCTTTCATTTACATCGGTATTAGCATGCTGTACCCCACATAATTTCTTTTTTAAGAAGGAGGGCAGGCTAATGGGAAATTGAGATGATCTACTGGAAGAGGACAGAAACAGCAAGTCCATGGTGGACAGGGCAAAAAAGAATTAACATATTAGGGGTATACAGGTTAGGGATGGAGCTGCTGGAAAACACTTCTGAGGAGGAGGATCTGGGGGTCCTGGTAGGTAGTAATCTATCCATGAGACAGCAATGTGCCCTTGTCGCCAAGAGCGCCAATGGAATCCTGGGCTACATAGGGAAGAGTGTGGCCAGTAGGTCAAGGGAGGTCATTCTCCCCCTCTACTCTGCACTGGTGAGGACACAACTGGAATACTGCATCCAGTTCTGGGCTCCCCAGTTCAAGAGAGACAGGGAACTACTGGAGAGAGTCCAGCACAGGGCAACAAAGATGATTGAGGGACTGGAGCATCTCCCTTGTGAGGAAAGGCTGAGAGAGCTGGGACTCTTTAGTCTGGAGAAGAGAAGGCTGAGGGGGTACCTTATTAATGCTTGTAAGTATCTGAAGGGTGGGTTGAAAAAGGGTGGAGCCAGACTCTTTTCAGTGGTTCCCAGTGACAGGATGAAGGGCAATGGGCACAAGCTGGAACACAGGAAGTTCCATTCAAATATGAGGAAGAACTTCTTTCCGGTGAGGGTGACAGAGCCCTGGAACAGGCTGCCCAGGGGGGTTGTGGAGTCCCCTTCTGTGGAGATCTTCAAGACCCACCTGGATGCAGCCTTGAGTAACATGCTCTGAGCAATCCTGCTTTGGCAGGGAGTTGGACCAGATGATCTCTAGAGGTCCCTTCCAACTGTGATAATTCTGTGATACTTACACAGCAGCAAGAAATAGCCAAGACAGATGAGAAGGGTCACCAGGGAGCATCAGTGACAGTGATGCTGTCAAAGGGGTGCTAGAAAACCTGCCCTGTCAGTGAGAAGGGGCAGGCTCTTGGGTCCGGCCACCTCATGATTCTGCAAACTACTGATACTGCCTGTAGAGCCATTTCCCACTTGTATCCTACCAGCAGGATTAGCTCTTCTGCTTTCTGGGAGCACCAGCTCTGTGTAACAGCTGCTTTGGTCTCCACTAATGGCTCATAAATAACGAAGGGTTATTCTAGCAGGTGCATGCATTGACAGAGATATAAGTGAGCCCTTGAAGAGTTACAAGAGCATTGTGCCTCACTTATGTTGATGGTTTTTCCCCAAGCAGTGTTTTCATACACTTAGTGCATCTGCTCGCTCTCTCCTGGAGGCAATGCCCATGTGTTTGGCACTTGGTGCTGGCTGTAGCCTGTAAATCCTCCCTGTAACCTCCTCCTGCTTTTTTCTGTTTCACAGATGACTGGACTTTGAGACTTGGGGACTGAGGAGGAATAACAAAGGAATAACTGTGCATAGAAGTCAAGCATTAACATTATCCCTGTAAAGACACAGGGCTGCCAAAAACCAAGGGGATGTACACAGAACTGCAAACCTACACTTCTAGCACATTCTGGACTGCAGATATTTAAATAATAT
>VXBJ01001355.1:0-44979 GCA_013400055.1 Nycticryphes semicollaris | reverse complement strand
AATATAATATATATTTAATATAAAATACATCTGGACTCCAGATATATTCTGGACTGATATTTAAATAATTTATTGGCTGAAGATGACACATTTGTCTCCAGATCTGTCATGGATAGAGGTTTCTGTGAAACAAGTACATCAGCTTTGCCCAGAACAAATATGGCCCAAGCTCTTACTTACATCCAATCCAACGTTATCCGTGCTTCTTTTTCAATGAAAAATCAGCCAAAGTCTGTGGGCTAAATCTCACACCCATGTGTACTGCACCCTTCCTCTCCCCCTTTCGTGTGGAGTTGATATTGCACAATCTATGTGATTGATGGAGGGATGTAGAAGGATGTCCTCCCCAGCAGGTCAGGGACACACATACGGGTAAAACCCCTGCCTGTCCTTGGGCAAGGGAGCCAGTACCTCTCAGCCCCACAGCAGGAAAGGGCTCAGTTGTGTCCAGCAGCCCCATTGTGGAGCTCCCCCAACCCCTGCTGAAAATCCAGAATTAGAATCATAGAGTCATTTGAGTTGGAAGGGACCTTCAAAGATCATCCAAGTCCAACCTCCCAGTCATGAGGCAGGGACATCTTCCACTAGATCAGGTGGCTCAAAGCCCTGTCCAACCTCACCTTGAACACCATCAGTGACAGGGCATCTACTCCCGATCCAACCCCACCCAAGGGAAAGGCTTAGGTGGAAACCCCAATGACCTCAACCTAAAAGTAAGGTGGCAAGTGACCATCCCTCTTCAAAAGCAACGCCAAAGGCCCCGTGTTGGGGTCCCGCACAGACCATCCCATCCTTACCTGCTGCATCCGCAGTGAGTCCAGCTCCCGCTCCAGCCGCGTGCGCAGCCGCCGCTCCATCTGCTCCCTCTTCTCACAGGCCGCCTGCAGCTGCGTCAGCGCCTGCTGCAGCTTCTCTACCTTCTCCACGTAGGCCTGCTTCCTGCGCAGCTGTAGGGAACAGGGGGTCAACAGGGGGTCAACAGTGCCAGGGGATACCACACACCCACCCAGGGCTGCCCGGATCCCCACACACTTGCAGGTGCATGTTGGGCACAAACATGGCTTCGGCCACTGACTTCACAGAGTTCCTCCAGGGGTAGGATGGTGCCCCTTTGATGGGCAGGGTAAGGGCATAGCAGGAGTCACTGGGGCAGGGAACACTGCCCAGAATTTCCATCCATTGGAGATCTGCTAGCTGTGAAACCCCTTGGCCATTTCCAAATAAGTGCCATCATACTGGTGGATACTCTTTGGGCAAACACACAGACCTGCCTCAGCTAAGAGGAATCCTGGTGGGTTTTGTCAGCTGGTGACACTCAACACATTGTCTGCACCCAGAGTTTCTTTTTTTTCCAGTCCTGCATGTCTGCTCCACAAAGGTGGAGAAGTGGAATGCCAGCAAATGGAAGCACACCACCTGCTCTTTCCTCTTCACAGGCTTGGCCGTACTGATGCATAGATGCACTGTCAGCTAAAGCTGGGCCCTCCTTATGTGTATAACGCAACTATTGAGGGCTAAGCATGACAGAAAGATTTTGCAATACAGGATTTTACAGTCAGAGATTGCTCGAGCAGCATACCAAAAAGGAACTTGCAAGTGGACTGCAGATGTTCAGGGCGCTTAGTGGCTATCCCCACTTCTTCCGGCATCCTATCACGCCACCACAGGGTATCGTGGTGGCAGCAGCTGGCACGCTTGAGAGCCCTAAGGGAGAGGAGGCTGCAGAGGCCAGATACACTGGACATCAGCAGGTGCTGGGATGGGCAGCAAAGCTTTTGCTGCAACCTGACTCCCAGCCAAAATGTGGTACTGAGAAGGGGTGAGTTCACACACAGAGGCCAAGCTCACCTGGGTGTCTGTGAGCAGTCTTTGTCCACAGGGAGCCTGGATGTTGACCCAAAACCTCCCCGGAGGGCTGCAGCAGTAGGGCCTGCCTGCTCACCCCATGGGTTGCAGTCCCAGCCTCGGGAAACCCAGTTTCCCTCCTCTCCCCCAACATTTTGCCATGAGTTTTCTCTTCACAAGCATGAATAAGTTTACCTTTCTAAAGATACCTGCTTTGCAGTAGAGAAAGCAACAGCACACACAAACTGAAGCTGCAAATCCCCAAAGACCTTGATGAACTCCAAAAGACCCCAAAACACTCTCAACTTAACTCCCTGACTCAGAAAGGGAGGGTGAATTGGTTTGAATGCTGAGACTTTGCTAAGCCTCAGTCCGATGCCATCTGCAGCCTGGTGGTTATTGGAGGCTGCTCAAGGTCATTGCCATGATGACCAAGAGCCTCTTTAGCACATCCAGTCTCCCTCATTTATTTGTAAACTTGTTTGAGACCTGGAGTTTTTCAGAAGAAAACAGGAGGTAGAAAAAAGCATTAAATCCATTTGAGACTGGGGAACCAAATAAATAAGAGAGGCTGGAAAGGTGCTGTGAGCTGGCAAGGCCTTGGCCAAAACCATATCCTCATTCCTACCTCTTTTTTTAAATACTTAAATCATTGTTGAAATTAACTGCAATGTTGGTTAGGACATACGACCCACACCCACAAAATACCTGTGTCTAAATATCTAAGGGATGTAGTGAAAATTTTGCTGCCTTGTTCCTCAGCATGTGGAGCAGGTAAACACCAGTGCTGGGTCCTCCTGGCTCTGTGAAGCTCACCTTCACGAGAGTCTCTACTTAGCCCAGGACTCCCATGCTGCAAAGAAGTTTGAGGGGGTTTTTTGTGTGATGTTGGATTCACCTAAGTCTCCTGCCACTAATTACAATGATAACAGAATCACTTTTTCTTGAAATTCCTCTTCTGCCACCCTAAATCCATCTATGTCACAGGTGAAGTGAAATACGGGCTTGTTCACAGCAAAAACAAAGCTTGGCTTAAACAAACCTCCCCAGCCAGAGCTGACAACTGGCAGCATGACCTCCCTAGCCCTGCTGTAATCCAGGCTAATGCTGATGGCTCCCGGGGCTTTCCATGAGAATTAATGAGATTATAATCCCTGCTAGTCTCTGGCAGCAGCATGAAAATTGCATTCCTCAAGGGCTCACGGCTTGCCAAAACAGACACAGCAGTGGCTTCTTGCTGAATGTGCTCTTTTGGCAGCAGAAAGGTGCCTGTGCCACCTCCCAGCCACACCAGCGTGGATCAGAGAGGGGAAGGAGGGTCCCCAGGGTCCCTCCTCAGCAGCAGATCTCCTCCACCCTGCCACATCCTGCCAGATGCTGGAGGGTACATCTGTAGCACAGCAGCCAGAATTTGGCTTTGCAGCAGCCCTATAAGCCCTGGGGTTCACACACTCGCACATGAGTGCGTGTGGGTGAGGCGATATACAGCATCCACCTCCTCAGAAATCAATTCGTTGGAGATATGCAACAAGTTCCCACATTCACAAATTTATAGGAAGTTTCTGGAGCCAATTCTGACTTTTCTATCTTGCCTGCAGATTCAGCAGCGGAAAATTCACCCACACTTTTAAAAGACAAAGTATAAAATGTTGTCATTTAAATGAATGGACTTCTCAGTGCAGTATTCATCCATAAGAGAGGGGGACTGCATCACAAATACACGGTACTAAGCTCCACAACCTCACAGAGACAAAGACTCAAATGAAGAAAAGCTGGATGGCACCTGGAGAGGTACCAATCCATCCTCCCACCGCAAAGGAGGATCCACTCTACCTAAAAACTGGCGCATGTCTGTATATCTCTTTCCAAAACCTTCCAGGGGCAGGGACTCTACAACCTCCCCCTGCAAACTACTTCATGGCTTGTTTTCCTTCACTGCCAGAAAACTTTTACCCTAATGCCTAATCTGGCTTTCTCTTATGCAATTTAAGCAAATTACTTCTTGTTCTCTTTCCAAACTGTGATCTACTAGAGCAAGAAGCATTTAATGAAACAATTCACATATTCACAAGATCAGCAAACTTGCCTGAACGCTGCCCTTGTCCCAGGGATTAGGAAACTAAAGATGAAGAGCTAAGGCTAAAATAGGATGATACAAACAAATATATCTGAGTAAAGGCAAGTGGCTCTTGGAAAAATATCTGCATTAGGAACGTAACTCCAATTTGAGCTGCAGAATATCTGTTCTATAGATATAAACTCTGAGTTAAAGACTGTAAGAGATGGAGAATCTACTGTCACCCTAAGTGGGTTGTTTCAGTGTTAATTACCCTAACCCTTTATTTCCAGCCCAATTTGCTCAGCTTTAGCCCCTAAACACTGCATCTCGTTATTTTTCACTTAATCTGGCTGACAGCAATCCCTTCTTCATGTTCATGTGCATGGACTGAAGCTGTGCCACCTCTTCACTTTAATTGTTCACAGCAAAGAACAGCTTCTGGACCCCACATAAATTCTACAGCTGTTTCCTGAAGCCTCTCCAAGTATTCAGTCTTCTACCCAAAGAAACCAGACACAGCAGTCTCCTAAGTGACAGGTAGTGATAATACCACCTACATATTTTTGAATTAAATCCTTCTACTAGCAGGCACTCAGGATAATTTAGATTTACACAGTACGCTATCTTACGTTAATTCAACTTCGTAGCTACTGCTATTTCTCAAGCCTTGATTTAAAAAGCTTTTAAACTTAATTACATCCTGATGGCAGAAGAAACCCGTGTGGATTTACAAACAAGAGCATGAGGTAGAGCTCTGTTAATAATAATAGTAATTTCCATTTGAATGATTTTATGTTTCCTTCAATATATTCCAAATTAGAGTAAAAATCCCTGGTTTAAGATGAATGTTCAAAATTTCAACAGCATCTGCTGCATATGTATCAAACTGAGCTTACAACATCCTTCTCTTTAAACTGGAGAGATATGGATTTGATGGGTACACTGTTCGGTGGATGAGGAGTTGGTTGGATGGTCACATCCAGACTGTAGTGGTCAATGGCTCAATGTTCAGATGGAGATCAGCGACAAACAGTGTCCCTCAAGGGTCTGTAGTGGGACCAGTACTGTTCAGTATCTTCATCAATGACAAAAGAGGGGGGATCAAGTGCACCCTCAGCAAGTTTGCAGGTGACACTAAGCTGAATGGTGCAGCTGACACACCTGAGGGACGGGATGCCGTCCACAGGGATCTGGATAGGCTCGAGAAGTGGGCCCGTGTGAACCTCATGAAGTTCAACAAGGCCAAGTACAGGGTCCTGCAGATGGGTTAGGGCAACTTCCGGTATCAGCACAGGCTAGGGGATGAAGGGATTGAGAGCAGGCCTGAGGAGAAGGACTTGGAGGTACTGGTGGATGAAAAGCTGGACAGGGGCCAGCAATGTGTGCTCGCAGTCCAGAAGGCTACCATGTCCTGGGCTGCATCAAAATAAGTGTAGTCAGCAGGTTACAGGAGGTGATTCTGCCCCTCTGCTCTTGAGACCGCATCTGGAGTACTGCATCCAGCTCTGGAGTCCTCATCACAGGACAGACATGAACCTGTGCAAGCAGGTCCAGAGGAGGGCCACAAAAATGATCAGAGGGATGGAGCACCTCTTCTATGAGGACAGAATGAGAAAGTTGAGGTTGTTCAGCCTGGAGAAGAGAAGGCTCTGGGGAGACCTTATTGTGGACTTTCAATGCTTAAAGGTGGCCTACAGGAAAGATGGGGACAAACGTTTTATAAGGGCCTCTTGCAATAGGACAAGGGGTAATGGTTTTAAACTGTAAGAGGGGAGATTTAGACTAGATTTAAGGAAGAATTTTTTATGCTGAGGGTGGTGAGACGTTGGCACAGGTTCCCCAGAGAGGTGATAGATGTCCCATCCCTTGAAACGTCCAACGTCAGATTGGATGAGGCTCTGAGCAACTTTAGATCAACTAGATTGTTGAAGATGTCCCTGCTCATTGCAGGGGACGTTGGACTAGATGACCGTGAACCCAAACTATTCTGTGATTCTACCGTATTCTAGGCAGGTTGTTATCACCTCCATAACACCATCTACAACGCCCTAGGCAGGAGGTTACCATCTCTATAAAATCTTTGATGCCCTGGGCAGGAGGTTAGCAGCTCTCTAGGGAACATTTGCCCTCTCCTCACCTCCACCAGTCCACACACAATCACACAATCCAGGATCCTAACTCCAATCCCGGATCCTAACTCCAATCCCCAGCAGAAGCACATTTCTCTTGGGTGCCTAGATGAGGAACTGGCAGCTGCAAAGCTCTTAGAGACAAAGCCCTGAGGCTACAAATGTATTTACTACAACCCAGAAGGCACAGGGTAGCTTCTCACACCACCTGCCTGGAAATCTGCCTTTATGTTTCTTCTGCCTTCACCAGTGTGTATTCAGCAAGTCAACATTACTTGCCAATATCACACTGACAGCCCGTGGAGCAGCCAGAAGCTAAACGTATTTCTTCCCACCCTCTGTGCGATGCCACAAGTGCAGCAGCAGGTGTTACCTCCTATAAAACTTTCCTTTGTTCAGCCACTTTGTAATGAAATGCAAACACAAAACCTCTGGTTACCTTTAAGGCAAACAGTATCAAGTGAATTATGTACAGATTAAAGGTATGTTATCTCCTGCAGCTACCCCAAAGGGACTGCTCCAAATACATGGGACCATAAGCAGGCTTTAGACTAACAAAGGAGCAGTTAAACTTAATGAGATCCTCCTCTTGCTGCTAAGTGTATCCACTGGAGGCATTGGAGGCAATGGAGTTTTTAAAATGTTCCTAAACAGGAAGTCAGAATGGTTTAACGGTCAGGAACAAACCAGCAATGCTTCAGCACTTACATATAGTACCTTAAATCTTCCAGACTCTAAGTAACCATTAGTTAGTCCAACAGGGGGTCTGCCATGCTGGATACCCTGATAAAAAACATTCAAATATCACAGAGGTCAATTCACCCTTCATCTTTCCAAGACAACGAACTGCACTTAAGTTACGTGCAGGTATTTGAAAAATGATTCTATGGAAAGACCTTCCCTGCTCATCTCAAAGCAGGGATGTGCACTCAGCAGGCTCCTGTGGATTTTCTCCCCAGGGAAGGGTGCAAGTGCGAAATGCAGCACCAAAGGGGAGCAGACCTGCCCAAACTTTGGTTCTGACAGAGCATGAACCTTGACCTAAGGCTGCAAGGTGAGTATCCTTCCCCTCACCAATGGCCCGTCTGCTCAGATAGAGAAGGTTCTGTTTCTTTTATTCCCCATAAAACATCCTTATTCTTTGTTGGTCACAGGGCTAGAGATTTTAGGACCAAAAAGGCCTGTTTTGACAGTCTTGTCTGATCTGCCAGAGTGCATAGACTTTCAGTGAGTTATTAAATCCATACCTTTTGACTGAAGGTCTTCAGGAACAAAAAAATTTGAGATGCAGAAACCTCCAGTAATGAAGAACTGACATCACTCTTGGTTATAGATAAAACTGAGCGTTATTTCCTCTTTGAATTTGTATAATGCCAGCTTCCAGCTACTAGATGTTGCTCTGTACTTGTCTGTCAGATTGAAGAGCCCTCTCTTCCTGGGATTTCCCTCCCATCTGAATATCTGTTTTCACTGTCAGATTTATAAGCGTATTGCTTAAAGACCTCTTGGGTGTATGGCACAGACAGCACTTCTTGGGTCTCTTGATATGACAGCCTTTTTCCAGTTCTCAAATAAAACCTGCAGTTATTTGTAGCTCTAAATCCTGAAAGGTCTGCATCCAGCCAGAGTAGTGAGTTCCTCCGAGACTACTGGTTAGATGTCAAGTTAGCACTGCCGTGGACATCTCAAAAGCCTTCTGGCATTCTTTGGGGAGAAATGGGATGTACCAACACCACATATTTATATCACAGTCCCAAATCAGTGAAAAGTCAGCTTTTCATATGGTGTTTCTGTTAAGTCCTACCATGACCAAAGCCACCTGCTACTTGAGTTTGGTGTTGCTCCTGGTTACATGTTAAATGTTCTGCTCTGAAAACTTCTATGGTTGTGGTCTTCTTTGCTTGTTTGTCTGGCTCAGTATCGTATAACTATGCATTTTCTCTATAAGAGGGCCAGTGCAAGGGGAGCAGGAAGACCTGCTACACTGGAGCTAGAAGAGATTCAGGACTTGGCTGGAGAAAGCCCTAACCATGAGCCACCACTAGCCTCAGAGCACAGAAATACTGCCCATGCCTCACCTCCTCTTCCAGTTTGATGACCTTGGCTTGTGCATTGTTTAGGGCCTGGTCGAGGATTTCGATGTGCCTCCGCTGGTCCTCATTGGCAGAGCGCACAGCTGCCAGCTCCATCTCCAACTTCTCCTTCTCCTTCAAGTGCTCTTTGCCTGGAAGAAAGACAAGAACAAGAGCCGCTCCAGGAGGACTGCTCACAGGCCCTGGGCCATGCCCAGAAGGTAAGGTGCTAGAAAAGCAAAAATGTGTGAAGCAGCAGCGAGTGGGGCCATTACAACACAGTGCTGAGACACAGTGGGCAAGGAGTTTCCACCGCCAAGATTCAGTTCCTCAATGCCCAGCCTTGCATGAGCACCAGCAGCAGCAATGAGTGGCAACCTGGGCTGCATCTGCACTAGTAGAGCTTGTGGACCTAAGTGCTGCCTCATAATTGTCCATCCTGTTGAACTACTAGCAAAATCTTGGCTTACACCAGCTAATCATTTCTCACACAAGGCTGTCCTCAAGCAGAGCCTGGGCATACTTCAAGGACTGTTTATAGCTTGGATGCTGCTGCCCTTCACAAGAAACCTCAGCCATGTGGATGCTGGCTGTGCCAGGCCCAGACCATTTTATTTGCAAGGACGGAGATCATGAGATACAAAACATGAAGCAGTCAAATAATAAACACAGATCCATGCTGGACAGCTTGAAAAGAGAGAGGGGAAAGCAATAATGAAGAGTAAGATAGGAGACATCTAAACAGGCTTTTTCTGGCCATACAAAGAGGGGCTGTGGGAGGCATGCCAACCCCGTGGAGTGCCTCGGAGACCTTCCAGTCTTCCTCTAAGGGTCCAGTGATCAGTGTTTCTCCTGTATTAAACACCTTAAGGCACTAGGAGTGAAACTAAAACATGTAGATAACCTCTGTGCTGGAAAATCATCCCTTTTTTAGGTAATATTTAAAGCATCATTCAAAAAAGCCACAACTGTCTAAATTCAGTCAGCTTTGCTCACACCTTTTCCTTCAGCAACAAATTGCAGACCCAGCATTGGACTTCATTGGCAAAGCTGCCTCGGGAAAGGCTTGGCTCAATCTCCCTCTGCTCTGACACTGCTGAGAAGTCATTTCAGGGAACACCAGGATCAGTGGCCAGTCACTGGATCCCCAACGTTGGACCACAAAGAGTTAATGATTGGGAGAAATAGGGGATTGAGTTTTCATTCAGTGAAATGTGAGATTTTAAAATCTGGCCTTCATTCTGAATGACGCCCAAAAATAGAGCACTTGGCATGCCTCCAGAAAGGAAAATTTCCTCCAAAAATTAATTTGGCATCAATGAAATGTTATTTTAATTTTTGACTTTTTAAACACAGCGTTACAGGCATTACAGAATTTACTATGCTTTAACTGAAGCGAAAAGTTGTTCCACAAACACTGAAACGTGGAAAATCTGCCCCTGTTATTCAGCCTGTCCCACCCAGGTATGACCAGTCAAGCTGGAAGCCCCATCGCTATCCACCTCTACCCAAGGAGGCTCAGGAAACTTCATGTGGCCAAATCCAGCCCATTTCAGATCTGAGCTACCCCTGGAAGAGCCTTATTCTTCCTTAATTACAGAAGGGATGAGAACAGGTTTAATTTACACACTACTCGTAGGTGCCTGCAGTGAGGTGAGATGAGTAGGAGCCGAGCCATGAGGCATGAATGGCCAAGGTAAGCCCAAACTCATCCGGTTATCTTCCCATTTATCCTAAAAGGAGGAATTCAGCACCTCACAGAAACATTCCCTGGCAGCAACACTGGCTTCTGCAAAGCCCATGAGCAAAGCCCAGCGAGTGTTGTCCACTGCCACCGTGACCCATCTCAGTATGACATGTCTTTAATCTTCCCACATCAGCAGCAAGTTTTATGTTGGGCACGCAGGTCTCTTCCTTCAATGCAAAGACAGTTACTTCAGATTCACCAGAAGGAACATTAGTATCTACTGCACAAAACTGTACATCTGAGTAAATTATCAGGCAGCTAATTTCATTAGAGGGTGAAGAAGCTGGAAGATGAATGCTGTTTCACCCCTGTGGCACTCCACTCTCTCATTCTGGGACCACATTTGCTCTGCTCCAGGTTTGAAACTTGTATTATAGGAGCACGTAGAGAAACAGGACTTGGGACCTTCATTTTCAACTTTTATCCAAGGACCTTGAAGCATTCAGCTTGCTCTGCTGCATTATGTTTTCTATCCCACCCTAAAAGGAGGACAAAATTATGCCGTACACAAAATGACCACTGAACCCACTAGAAAGCCGACAAGAAAAATTTACTTCACAGCTCTGAATACTTCTCCATGTCAGCTTCTCCCTGCAAAATGCTGGAGGCACATTTTCTAAGTGCTTTCCTATATTGCATTAATTTTTGGCAAAGAAGGTCTTTGTTGAACATACTTTAAATTATCTTCAAGTACATACAGGTATCCTTAAAATCAAAAAATATTGTTTTACTCTGCTACACTCACATGTACCTGCTGCCCAGTCATGTGCTTTTTACCTAACATACTCCACTGAATAACTATTTCTATTTTCTGGTGTGTCACTGCTACATTCTATTACTGAAGAGTCCCCAAAAGGCTTCTCTGCTTTAGTTTACAGTTGCAATCTCACAGCTTTCCACCCACTGCCTCTCGCTGTTGTATCTCAACAGACTGAGGACATTACATCGATACTCTGTGGCTGGATAGAAGAAAGAAGGGATAAAGTGAAAAGCCTGCTTCAGCGCTTCGCTAACAGGCTTTTTGAGATGTCATGGTGGGTAGGTACACCAAAAGTAGTCCAGTTGTGACCCTGCTTTGAAGCACAAACATTAGACAGAAAGATACACTCAGTCACTGCCAGCCCTTCAGTACTCTCAGATGTGACCACCAGCTTTTCACGTAGACCTCACACTTAACAGAAGATTTTGATCTGACCAGTCTTGAAAGAAAAACAACAAATATGTTTCTAACACACCATTTACCTGTATTGGTCGAATGTGTGCCCTCAAACCCACTCATATATAACACTCTGTTACAGATAGTACAGGTCCAGCCTGCATGCTTCACAGGACGCTACTGCATTAACCTCTGAGTCCCAGCCAAATGTCAGCACAGATCATTGAAATCTTCTCCTGCAGTTTGCCTCACAAATGACAGATTCCCTGCAGCTCTCTGGAGCTTGGACCACACCAGCACCAAGAAAAGGCTGAAAAGCTGAAGGTGGTCATGCTCGAGGCCCCCGAGTCTGTTTTCTCACGTAGTGATTAACAAGATTTCTGCACTGGCATTAATAATTATGATCAATTGTAACATACTTAATAAATGGTTTGGTACATGGTTACTTGTGGTCATCAACCTAAGCAGGGAAACAGAAAGCTTCGATGTCCTGTTATCAAAGGAAGTCACTGAATACCCACTGAAACTTGTGATGGCTTTTCTTACCCTACAGAGCATCACAGGCATCTTAAGCACAGTCTGATTTACAGTTAGGATCTTTCTATTTGCATGTCATGAAGTACAAGTCATCTGAGAATTTGACCTTCACATGTTGGAAACTGAAATCAGATTTCCCACTCCCCTTTCCTTCAGAGGACAGTGGGAAGTCACATAGAGCAGATGCATTTTTCCGTCTAACACCAGTTCTTCAGGATGCTGTTCCCTGTGCAGGTGCCCTTGGTTGTGAAATGAGAAGGCAAGGAGCTCCCTTTCACTTGTTCCTGAAACCTCTGTCTCCACCCCGATTATTTCCTGTCTTAATACCTCCATGCACCTTCATTGGTCACTGCTTCATGTCTTTCCTTAAAGGAACCTTTTTCACTGACAAAACATCACGTAATTATCACTAAACTAATAGGCTGTGAGTTCTCTCCTGCCCCCAATACCACAGTAGCATTTTTCTCAGGCACAAATGCCTAGCACTTAATGCTTTGAGGCATGCAGACTGGCTTTGTCTATTATTATTGTGAAGAATAAGAGTTTTTATCACCTTTGGTCTCCATCTCAGAGCACATGACCGCTCCACACTATTGCACTGCGAGGAACCGAGAAATGATCCCTGCACATCCTGCCTTGCCAGACTTCTTTTTCAGGGAGTTTTTCTTATTACTGGAGTTTTACCACAGTGTCCATTCTGCATCTGTATTATTACCAAGGACGATTGTTAAAAAAACCTCACGAGTTTTATCGTTCCTTCTTAAGAGAATCATAAGACCGGCTACAAAATGGTAACTTTTAGGAACCTGCTGATATTGGAGTCTTTTTATATAACTTGGGTCGAGGATGTTAAGGGATCATGTTTTCAGGCTCTTTTCCATCAACGTAAGGACTGGAATTCTGCTTTTGCTTTCCTAATGAAAAGAAAGATTTGTATTTACTAATCTGACTTAATAAGCTGCTGCCCTTCGGAAAAAAACCAAACACGTGTTTCCCTACAAAATTGCAACAGCTGATGAGAGTGCACGTAGGCACTATTTTTTCGCTTCTAAAAATGATTTTTTTCAGTCTCAGTAGACAAGCATACGTGCAGCAGATAAGCTGCACCCCTTCTCCTCTCAGTTTTCTGCCTGAGTATCCCATGAAAAGATAGGAGGAGGGTACAGACCATGCTTGCAAAATCCCCAGGTGACAGCGGGTTACAACCCCGGTCATAGTCTGCCCCTGGGGAAGACTCACAAACACTAGGGTATAAATGCAGCCAGCAACACAAGATTTCCAAACAAAACATTTATAGGCTCTCTGATGGGCGTTTTAGGCTGATACCCTAATATCGAGGTCATTACTGTGTGTGCCCCAGCTGCCCAAATATGACTGAAGAGGACCTGCATTGCATGTGCCCATCTTTCTATTCTTGGAAGCACTCTGCATTGCACTGGTAACATTTAGCTCTCTGGCCTGGCCAGTAGACACTCAAAGCATCCAGGCCGTCTTATGTGATAGGATCTGAAAAGCTATATTTGTTTGTAAGCTGTGAATTGATAGCAGTAATATGCTGAGCGCACAGTGCGATGTTTTATTGCTAGATATTTATCAGCAGAAGCACAGAGCATGTTTATTGCACTTGAAAATTACTCCAATTGAGTCCATCCTGGGAATTTACCTCTCCCCATTATAGCTACCAGTATATGGGAACACTGCCAGGCTGTCTATACGAAGACAGCAGACCCCAGTGTGCAATTTGCAGTGTGCAACTTACCCTGCTTGAACTCTTCCCAAGGATGACAAGACTCAGACAGCAATGCTATTTTCTTAACACATCATCCCCTTGGATTCACAGCAGTATCTACATGCCCTGTGGCACCTGCTAATATGGCAAGCTAACACAGTCATGGAAAAGATCCTTAGATTGCACCAAGTTATCAGCAAGGTTGCTGTGTGGCATTGTCATTGCTGGTGGGAGGTAGGAGAAGGCTCTCCAGCATTAGGAGCAGCAGGTGGACATTGCGAGGCTGGCAGTGAGGCACACTGAGTGGTATGAAGCACCACACTGCTCATGGAGGTGGCCAGTTCTCCAGCTAAGGATTCGCAGCTGTAGCTCGTCTTCCAAGGAAGCTCTTGGTGCACTGAAACAGAAGGATCAGTTGTAGTGAGGCACACTGAGTGGTATGAAGCACCACACTGCTCATGGAGGTGGCCAGTTCTCCAGCTAAGGATTCGCAGCTGTAGCTCGTCTTCCAAGGAAGCTCTTGGTGCACTGAAACAGAAGGATCAGTTGTACGTAGCACCTTCAATAGGATTTAAGCCTGCAAGGTACTGCATAGCTCCCAGGTGGCCAAGGACTTCTGGAAGCGTGCTGAAGATGCCCAGGATACACAAGAAGCTACGCAGCATCCAGATGCTTGGGTTTTGGTTTGGTCACACAGAGCCATCAGCAGTGAAATGCTGCAGACTGTGCTCAGTCATTACAGAAGCCTAAAAATCGTTGGGAATGGATGTTTTCCATAGCAGTAGAAGTTGTAAAATCTTTCTTTTCCATCTATTGCGAAAAGGAGGGTCCAGCTCTGCTCTCCCTCTGGTTCGTCAGCCCCTGGCACTGACAACGCATCAGCAGAGGTTGCTCTGGGCTTTTTCCAGCTAAGAGAATAATCTGGCTTCTCTAAAAAGCACACATCTCTAGAGCATCTCCACAAGTAACACTTCACAATTTCAGATAAATATTCATCAAAAAAACCTAAGTTATGTTACCATTAACTCCCACTGCCTGGTTCTGGTGCTTACAGAAAAAAGACCCAACAACCTGAACAATCCAGTCTGCAGCTTAAATAAGAGTACATGCTAAATTAGCTGAGTAAAACCAAGCCATAAGGGCAATAACAATTAATGGCAAAGTATTCACCTCCATTCCAGCATATATATGTACCTTCAAAACAGATTTAGCACAGTACTCACTCTGAGTGACATAAAGGCCCTCTGTTGACTTATCCTCATGCCCATCGAACTCTCTGCTGGCCAGTTGCCTATTGGCTGTCTCCAGTCGTTCTGCAAAAAACAGGAAATACTTTAAGTATAAATATATGTATATGAAATTGTAGGCCAACCAAGAAAATAAGATGCATGCCAGCAGAGCAGTATAAATAGACTCTCTGAAGGAGGACATTAAAATGGAGGCTGACACATACATAAAAGATGAGGCCTTTGACCTCTTCCATGAAGCTGTGTCATTCAGATTTACAGAAACTGGGGGAATAGCCTCTGCCATCCGTGGCTGACGTGCCTGAGCACTTCATCTCTCATGCTGTCCAACATTCACAAGGCATTTGCAATCTGAATTACCCAGCTATGCAGGGGGATGGGTGCCTTCCCTCAGTGCTGTGCAGCCTCTGGTGCAGTGAGACACCCTGGGGGACGGCAGCCCCCAGCCTGCTGACACCAATTCTTGGGGAAGCTCTGGGAAAGCAGTGGTTTTCTGCAGCAGGGAGCAGATTCCTCTGAGAAGGGCCTGCCTTCAGGTGGCCCCCTCCTCCAGGAAGATCATCCAGCCCCCTAACACTGTGGCAAAAAGCATGAGCCAGCTTGTAGAAGGCATCTCACTGCTCAAAGGCATATCAAAGTATTCCCACCAGGTACGTGGACAGGTCAAAGTCACAGTCAAAGGCACTGTCTGAAGCTGACTCTCATATTTTGCCAGAGGGTTTCTTTGCAACTTGGGGGGTGACAGCAGTTTTGTCTTATGCCAATGAGCAGGACCTGATTTATCAAGAAGTTTATCTAAAACATGTGTGAACCCACTCCTTTAAAGCCTGCTGCTCTGTGAGAAGAGGAACACTATGTCAACTGGGGGAAAAAATCCCACACAAGCAAGCACGTACCACGGAGATCTCTGTTGAAATCATGAAGTCTCCTAATTTCTCCTTCAAGTTTGTTTCTCATCGCTTTGTCCAGAGATTCCCTCTTAGTGGTGGTCTTGACCAGGCCCTCATAAGCTTCTGAAATCCTCTGAATCTCTATTTCAAACTGAAAGGAGAGAGAGCTCCTATTAAAGCCCTGCAGGAATGCATCCCATCCCAGCGTTTGCCCAGTGCATTTCGATGGGGTGCAGGCACTGGGGAGGCCAATGCCCATGCTGAGTGCCACACCAGCCACCAGCTCTGCAATGACCAGACTCCCCAGTGGAAGGTAGTTCAAAGCCCAAGTGGTGCTGGAGGCTCCTCCAGTGGGGAGTGCTTGCTGGATGCCTGCAAATGCCCCATGGGACAGCTCACTGTACCATGACATCCTGCAACACCCTACGGACAGCTCCCAGATCAGGTCAGGATGGGCCATTGACATATGGGCCTTGATGGGCCCAGATGGGCCTTGACATAAATGCTTGGTTGCCTTCACTCCATGACTGCCATGACTGCTTTAACACCATCCAAGTGGAGAAGCAAAGTAAACAGCATATTTGTGTAGACTGTATTCTTTCCTATACAGGGTTTTAGGAGGCAAGATTCATTATTCTTCCAGATCCTTAATCCAAAATCTACCTCTAAACTCTGCACACCACTACAAATGCTTTAAACTTGCCTCTGATCTCATGTCAGTCTTAAGCTGTTGTGGTTCACTCCTTTCCAGTCTTGACCAAAAACTGCTCTAAACAAAAAGAAACTACAACAGACCAAACTAATTGTTTTGGGGTTTCAACCTTAACTTCACCTCCTTGAAATCTGGCAAACTGCAGACAAAGCACGCAGAGGAAGCCCATAGCGGTGAACTTGCATCTTAAAACCTGAACCCAAAAAACTGACAGGAGAAGAGTCCCAGGCAGATTTTGCTGTTCTGGTCAATCTCATCCAGCTTTCTTAATAAGCTAATGTCTTGTTAAGTGCTTTGCTGAAATCATTGCTACAGGAATGGTCACCACTGATGTGGAAATCTGCTCCTGCATGCCTAGCCCTTGTGTTTGTGGAGAAAAGCTTGATAATGCGCAGACAGGCTGGAAAACTAAGAGATATATATAGCCTCCCACATACCTTTCTAAATCTGGCACTTTTTTAGCCTCTTGAATCATGGGTGGGACAGATTCATGATTTGTGAAGCCTGTATGCAAGGCCACCTCCACTGGCTGTGGAGGTAGGACCCTCTCCAAGGCTCATTAAGCTTTAGGTGTAATTTTCCAGTTGCAACACTTGGAGAATAAAAGCTCCAGCTATGCTGGAGCTGTCATCCTGCTGCCTGTGTAAGAATCTTTAGCCAGGCTCCAGCAGCCTGGACCTGTGCCTCCCATGACCTCAGGGCCACTCTGGCTGTAAATGGCCCATGGGCACATGGCACCTCCGAATCAGACACTGAGGAAAGCCTGGCAAATGGGGAAACCCCGTTACCTTCCACTGTTTCTGCTATCAGCTCGCTCAGGCACAAAAGATGAAACAAGCAGTGATGTGCAAAGCTCACCGTGTGGCCCCTGTGACACCAGCAGCTTTGGATTAGTACCTTGTCCAGTATCACATCACCCTCTCCCACTAGTGGCGATTTAACAGCTTGCAGGTATTTCACACCCATACAAGCCCCTCCCCTTCAGGCATGATATTAAAAGGTACCACATGTAGATTAGTTCTCAGCTGACAATTCTCCACAGCTCCAAGAAGAGGATGACCCGTTGAACTGACTGTGACACTCCTTGAGTGAACTACAAACTTAGATTATTCTGACTTTCCATTTGTTTGTTGGTTTGTTTTTTTTTCCCAAAGCAGGAGCTCCAGGAAGCCCCATTACATTTTCCCTAACCATACCTAGAAAAGCAGGCTCTTTTTCCCCACCCTCTTGATGTACAGCCAGACACTAAGCATGTTGCCACCACAAGGACAGCACACTTGGAGGAATGCTTCATAAATCCAAACCTGTTTGAAATTTAGAGTGAACCTTACCGTGGCTCAAAAAAAGAGTCACTGAGTTTTATTTTACCTCATGTGCAAGGCAACACAAGCCTGTAAAAAGCCTCACCAAAACCTCTGCACTTTTCTGAGAAAACGTTTCACGTGAAATTTCCAGAATCAAACAACATGTCTATTAGTTACTCCAGCAACAGCATAGTTTCAGCTACTTGATCCTGTTACAACTTTTTCCTTAAATCAGCGTGACCCCGGCTAAAAAGTAAAACTAGTTCTGTTTTGCCTCAAACCAGGACATTATACATAGTTAGAGGTTATATTCAACCTACCTCACATTGCTCTCCTTGACCATTTAAGCAGTTTGAGCTTCTCTCTTCTTGAAAGGAAGGTTTGGCTTAGAAAAAATAATTTTTAAAGCACTTTCCTGAAATCTTAACTACATGATCCCAACCAGATGCTGTGTGCAGTTGAGTACCCTAACACTCACCCATTCCCACACTTCCCCTCTCCTGGGTGAGCCACTATCTGCAGAAGATGCCTGCTCCAGAGGGCTCCTACCACTGTGAAGCAGATTTGCCAACATGACAGGGAGCTTCCACAGCCCAATGCTGCTGGTTACCACAAGGCCTCTTCTCTGCCCCTTATCTCCCATTTATTTCCCGAAACACATCACCACATAAATTTCCTGAGCCCTGGAAGCAAAGACTTGCTGCAGGAAAACAAAGAACCTCCATTGACACTGAACAAAATTAAAGCAGAGCAGAAGAACAGCCGTAAATTGTGTTGGCGTTTCTCAGCAGCTCTGGGATTTCCTTTCCCTTCTTCTACAGAGGGGAAAAAACAGTTCAGCCTCTTCGCTGCCTGGTAGCTCCTAGAGCCAACCCACTCAAACAACCCACACATGGGGAAGAGCCAGCCCAGCCTGGCAATTAAAGTTCAGCAAGGTGACACCCCCCAACAAAAAAACAACAGAAAAAGAAAAAAAGAGAGAGAGAAAGTAACACTTTGCTTTTGCCAAAAAAAGCTCAAAATAAAATATGTACAACCCCTTTTCGTCCCCAACTCTTTTTAGGTAAGAAAACCAGACAATTCTCAAACAGCACAGGGATTAATCACCACCTTGCACCTCTCTGTAAAAAGTCTGTTCAGACACGACTGAGAATTTGAGAACCCTCAGGGCTGATCTGTTCATACAAACACCCAGGGAGCCTTCCATGTCAAGCTGATTTTCTCTAATTTCTTCTCTTATTCTGTAATGAATAAAAATGATGGGAGGGTGGCTTTTCCTAGAATAAACTTGTTACACGTGGAAAAACCAGAAGTAGTCCTCATGACCCTGCCACTTCCAGCAAGAGAGAAGAGTTTTCACACCTAAAGTATGTAATTTAACTCACTGTCACATTTTCAGAGGCGATGGGCAACTGAAGCCGTGGGAACAAAGGAGGACCTGCCCTGTCCTTGTGTTCAAACACAGAAACAACAGCATGGGAGGGATACTGTGTATTAAGTCTTTGGTTCAGGACATTTTCCCGAAGAAAGAATGCACTTGAGCATGTGTTTTGCTTTAATAGTCCGCTTACATTCCCCCAAAGTCAATGGGATTCAAGTCCATGACTGAAGTTGACTGAAGTGAGACTTCAGCTCATGCTTAAATGTTTTTCTGTTGGTGTCTGATGCAATCGACTTGCAGGGCATCCAAGATAAAGAGAGCGCTATTTCCAAGAGTGTAAAAGGAAGTATTTTTTGGGCATCGCACTCAAATACCTTTTACTGAACAATGCAGCTTTTTTTTTAAATTAATAGCTGGAATATTTCTTTTTGCCCACAAAGGCCACAGGGAAGTCAGCATTAAAATCTTTGCAGACCTATTCACATAGTTAATGTTGCTGCAAAAATTTCTCAACTAAGTTTAGGACCGACTCATCTGGGTGCAGAGGAGGAGGCTGAAAAGACAACAGCAGCTAGAAAACAACAGATCTTTTTCTAACCTGTTTGAACAGATTGTCACAGATTTTTCCCAAAGCTGAGGCTAGGACATGGTCTTTCAGAGCTGCCTCTTCTCCTATGAAGGCTATCTCCAAGAACACTCTGATCCCACACAGCACAGAAAAATATTGAGCTGCTGTTCAAACTTCTAACTTCAGAGATAAAAGATCTGCAGCCCATTTGTGTTTAAGCAGTGGGAAGATATAAATGAAATACCAGTGTAGGATCCTAAATATCTCCCTTGAGACCCAAAGCCAGCAGAACTGGGGAGCATCTCTACTGGGGAGACTTCAGTGAGCTCTCAATTTTAAGCAACTTCTACTTCGTTTGATTTGACTCTTCATCTTGTCACCCCAGACACTGCACAAGACATTGCCCTTCTCCACTGAAAATGCCAGCCTGCGTACAGCAAAGAGAGTGGAGGATGTCTTTGCAACAAGATTTTTGAGCAAAATCTTTACCAACTGGTTCTTTCAAATAAGGAGGCAGTGCTTTTTCAACCAGCATGATCAAAGGTGGGTGTCTAACATCAACTCTTCGAAACCCACAGAGCAGTCACTGAACGCCTCTCAGACAACCAGATTAATGTATTTCCCAATAAAAGGCAACCCCACCGATGGCTGTTATACTTTCAAAGAGCACGGAGTACCATGCAAGAGTATGGTGGTGGACAAGACCACTCAGGACACACGTGGCCATACTCTTCAAATGCTTCTCACCTGCAGGTCTACCAACTATGCAGATGGTGCAGGACCCAGCCGCACCAGGAACAGGCTCTGCCCATGGGAGACTTCCAGGGAAAGCTCTGGTGAGGCCAGCATGGAAGGACGGAAGAGGAAAATCCTCATGTGAGGGACATGCAATAAGCTGCCTCATTTTGCCCTAGAGGAAGGGGAGCCTGTGGGCCTTGGGGGACAAGATTACACTTCTAGAGACCAACATGGAGAGGCAATGGTTAGAGACAGCCACTGGTGTATCTCCATTGCAGTGACGTGACTACATAGAACAGCTCAGAGGATCCAAACGCAGAAGCACTAAGGTTGCCCTGCCCATGTCCCATCCCCTCTTCCACATACCTTCTGCAGCTTGTCTGCCTTCTCATAGTACCCCTCCAGCTCCTGCCGCAGCACGTGGTTCTCCTCTGACAGCATCTCCACCATCTGCTGTGCACGCTCCACAATGGCGAAGGCATCGGGCGTCAACTGCTGGCCCAGTGGCATTGGCGGCTGGGTAGCGGCAGGGGCCGGCAGCGGTGGCAGGGCAGCAGGGAGCAGGGGGCCAGCAGCGGCGGTGGCCTGCGAGGACATGGGGCTGTGCTGCTGGGCCGGTGGTGGCGGGAAAGGCGGCTGGCATTGTCGGCTGCGGGGAAGCACAAGAGAGGAGGCATTAGAGCCGCGCGCCCTCAAAATGCGTGCAGGAGCTTTTGCCTAATGACTGCATGGTTTATTAATAGGGTTACAACTGTACGGTCACAGTTCCAGTCCTTAAGTCACTTAGTCACTCCTAAATACCAACAATCGCAACAGGGACGGGGTAAATTGTCTCCTTGCCTGTTCTTGACAGTGATGTATACATCTGGTGTGAATGGATAAAGGAAGCATTGACTCAAAACCGGCATTTTTGCCTAGGTGCACAGCTAATATTTCAGCAGCCAGCCAGTCTCTCCCTGCCAACCCCCCCCCTGCCTTGCCACAAACCCCACCACTGAGAAGCATGAGCCAGAAGGCTCGAAGGAAACACAAGGGATGCATTACTCACCCTTCAAACACCGCTCCCTGCCCGGAGTGAGACGGGCTGATCGGCTGAACTGGGAGGTGAAAGGAAGTGATGTGAGCAAAGCAGCGTCCCTGAGCGGCTTTAGCAAGCGGCAAAGGGAAGGGCTGCTGCGGAGCTGCTGGAGGCACAGCCCAGGTCAATCACAGCGAGCCATGAAACCCATCTTCCAGCGCAAGACCTCATTGTGTCACCCCCTGACTAACGGCATCCATCACCCACCAGGCTTGTCTCGGGGAAGGATAAGAAGCGAGCGGGCGAGGGATCTGCTTGTGGGCTAGGCTTGCTGACGGCGGGTGGCTGTTTAATCCACCCGAGTCACAGCTTGCAATGGCTGGAGGATAACCCAGGAGGTTGTCAGCAGCGAGGGCAACCCTGCGGCTGGTGGCCAAGCAGGACCAGAGCTCCTCACTTCTGTCCTGCGTTACAGCCCTGTGAGCTTGACAAGGGAGACTGCCCCTGTTTCAAAAGGGGGAAATTCAGGCAGGGAGCAGCTCAAAGCTTTGTCTGCACCAGACCCGTCTCCATCCCTCCATCCACCACGGAGGCAGCCTTAGAGCTTTCTCCAGGGTGAGCAGCCCCACGCAGCGTCTCACTGTGCTCAAACCGAGCCACTCCTCAGCCCAGATGCCAAAGCTATGAAATTTATACACCGTGCTTGTCTAAGAGCCTCAACCCAGACCATGCAGTACATCTGTGTCAGAGCCCAGTCTGGCTGGAAAACAAGCTGGCTGCTGGACCCCACCTGAAATCCGCAATCAAGCACCTTCTGAAAGTTGTATTTTAGCTTAACCACAAGCTATTATGCTTGCTGTATCTATAGTTGCCTTTATTTCTGTAGCCTACACAGGGCAGGAAGCCTAAAGAATAGATATATTTATACCATTTGGCCTCAAAGATCCATGAATGCTATTTTTTAGACACGCTATTTTATGTTATATAAATACATAATAAATATGATTACCATTGCCTTCTGAACCTACACAGCTTTTCAAAGCTGGGCTTTCAAAAGCTCTCATTATTGGCCTAATTCTGCTGATAATAACTCACTGCTGCCTTCAACTGCAGCAGAACAAGGTGAAAAGTAAACGTAATTTTAACGCCCTGCCGTAAAAGCGAACAGCGATGTTTTAACAAGCTTGTCCCCACCAAGCCACATGATGGCGAGGAAAGCCAGCAATTCAGTCCTATCTTCTGTCCAAATGAGGGGAAATAAATGGGGCTCTGCAGACCCCCAGACACAGCACGCACAACCCCATGTTCCCATCCTAGCTCTCATGCTTTACCCAATGCACTCACCATGTCACAGAAAGGTATTGAAATGGAGAGAAGACCAACGACGAGCCCATTCCCAAATGCAGTCATGATGCTAACCTGCCGGGCAGCACAGACCATGGTCCAGGCTCAGCATCCTTCGGAGGATGATCCCAGCCAAGCTTTGTACAGCCAGCGTTGGGAAAACCTGTGCTGAGCTCACCCTGGCCATGAGACAGCTTTTACCTGCACAGCATAAGCTGTCGCTCCCCTGGTAAATTAAACATCCATGTGGCCATTCCCCAAGGGCAGCTCCTAGGGCCAGGAGGGATGAGTCTCAGCCCCAGGTTGCTACTTCTCCGACAGAGGTGCAGCCTAGTGACTTAGGAGCTAAACGTCTACTGAAAGTGGATTAACTTCCCAAAGCAGAGTAACACAGTGAGGTGCTGTATGTATGTATGGCCACTTTACATATGGCCAACAAAACATACAGTAATTCACAGAATCATAGACTGGTTTGGGTTGGAAGGGATCTGTAAAGATCATCTAGTCCAACCTCCTTGCCATGGGCAGGGACATCTTCATCTAGATCAAGTTACTCAAAGATCCACCCAACCTGACATTCAACACTTCCCATGATTGGGCATCCAGAACTTCTCTGGGCAACCTGCTGCAGTGTTTCACCACTCTCAAACCCCAAATCTCTTAGCCTATCTTTATAGGAGAGTAGAGGGGCAGAATCACCTCCCTCATCCTGATAGCCACACTTGGCCTTCTGGGCTGTGAACACACTTTGCCGGCTCAGGTACAATTTTTTGTCCACCAGTATCCCCATCTGCCTGTATCATTGATGGAAATTTTATATAACATTGGTCCCAGTACGGACCCTTGAGGGATACTACTCACTACTGGTTTCCACATGGACATTGAGCCATTGACGGTTGTTCTTTGGATGCAGCCATCTAAGCCAGTTCCTTACCCATCCATCAAACCATATCTCTCCAATGTAGAGGTAAGAACATTGTGGGGGACCATATCAAAGGCCTTAAAGAGATCTACATAGATGACACTAATAGCTCTGCCCTTGTTCACTGATGCAGTCACTCCGTTGCAGAAGGCCACTAGATCAGTCAGGCATGATTTGCCTTTGGTGAAGCCATGCTGGCTGTCTCTAATCACTTCCCTGTCTTCCATATATTTTGACGTATCTTCCAGCAAGACATGTTCTATGATCTTCCTGTTTCTTAAGAAACATTGCAAAGTTTTATCTGCCATTGCTGGTGAAGGCTCTGTCCACACTGGCCCTGCTCACTCATCTCATGGTGCAGTGCACACCACAGAGGCATTGCAACTGCACAGAGAAGCCAGAGAAAGGAAACTGCAGCAGTTTTGCTGCAAAAAAACCACCTCTCATCAAATACCATGTTAGCTGGAGCTGAAAACCATCCCACCCTACTAGAGGAGAGGATGCTACCACAGCTCTTTCTCCTGTACTGACTGTGGTGATTTGCAGCAGTGCTCAACACTGCCTTAGCAGGAAAGAGGGGCATCGCAGCCAGGGGTGTATCTTTTTTATTTGGGTTGTTAGGCTGCCTTGTTCTCTTGCATCTCTCATCAGATGTATGGCCAGAAAGGAAAGCAGCATGTATCCTCACCCCAAGCTGACTTTCGGGATGGTGTATCTGCACTGTGGCCTTTGGACAGTGATCAGCAAACTGCAGGGCTGCAAAAGGAAGAACACCACGACTTCCCCTGAAATACCCTCAACACGGTGGGGTCAAGGTTGCCCCAGACAAAGGCACTGGGTTAAGATGCTGCTCGTTGTTCACCTGCCTTTGGAGTTTACTGCCTTTCCAGCCTCAGCACTTCTGCCTGCTGCTGGGACCTCACAGCAGGATGCCCTGGGGGGTAGGGTCACACTGACCTGGGGGGCTCATTTTACCTTCCTGAGACCAAAACCACATCTCCCAGCAGTGCCTGGCAGTCCAAGGCTGTGCAAGCTGTGAGCCCAGCCAGACCTGTGCCAAGCTCTCTGGTCTCAGGAAGGTAAATCGCAAGGACAGCCCACCATGGGCACAGTGAGACACCATCCCCACAGCTCCCCTTTCTTTCTGGTGCCTCAGCCTCTAGAACTCAGCAAGGGACCCCTAACCCATCATGGGACAGGAATATATTTTTTGCTGGAAAATCTGAACAATAAGGAACATCATGAGCGTGGGGTGTCACTGGTGATGCAGAAGTTTGTACAAACACAGGCAAGCACACAGCAGCGCTGCTCGCAGCCAGTCTGCACTTGCATGTTTCACCACAGCAATTAATTCAGCTCAGTATGAATTTGGTAAGTCTTTACCAAAATAAAGGCCATAGATGATTTTATGCAAGTAAAAGCCCAGCTGTCTGGACAGGTATACTGCTACAAAGACATGGATTTGCTACAGGTACAGATTTTCTCACTTTTTTACGGGAATAGCTTAGAGTAAAATAATTAAATTGATCTCTGAATCTAAACCAGTGGAGATACAGCAATTTTTCATAATGAATTATTCCAATCATAAATACATCCTTTAAAAGTTTGCCGGAACTTCTGACACTGTACTTTTGGGAAACCTCAATCTCCCATCAATTTAACCTTTTCCCATGCACTTTGGTCTGTCCAGCTTTACTCTACAGAGGGAGGAGAGATCCCCAGGTTCTCCATTTCCTTGACCTACAAACCACTTGTTGAGCTACTCAAGATTTACATCCTACAGCAGCAGCCAGGCACCAGAGTCTCAATAGCCAGGGCCACAGGAGAGATGCTCCAAAGTGCTTTCCAGCTTTGAAACTAAACTGGCAAAACTGATGTCACATCTCTCGGAGCACATCTGTTCAACATAATGAACATGTTTCTGACTTTCCTTTTACTTCCTTAATTTGTCCCAATTTAATTCTGACTAAGCCTACTGCAAAATCTCCAAATGTATATGCAATAAAATGAACACAGTGATTCATACTAACAAATCAACATTTGTAGAAATAGGAGAGTTATAACATCAGCTTAGTTCATATCCTACCTCTCACCTAAAGCTCCAAAGAACTGAAGCAATCAGGATTACCCTGAGCTCCTTCGGACTTAGTGAAGAATGACATTCTCGAAATGCTTCTACTGTATTTCAAATGTTGATCTTACTCTGCATTAAAGTAGGTTAAGATCTTCCAGCCAAACATGTTTTCATCAAAAAATGTCCTTTTTAAATGTGTGAAACTGGAATATTATGAGGTTTGGAGTATCTCTGCAATACTTCAGCCACATTTCTAATGAAAACATATATATATATATATATTTTACGTTATTGTAGGAATCCTGTATACTTCTGCAGTGCAATGCAAAGAAGAAAAAAAAAAGAAAAAAACTATGGAAACCAGTTTTTAGGACAGTGAGTGCCATGTAGACAGTGCGCCCTTCAAGGATTACTGTGCTAGGGTCACCAGACTGCACTCTCTCTTTTAGGTGATGTATAGCTTATGATATATGTAATAGCTTGCTCTGTATAGCTTGCAATACAGTGACTCCAGCAAATTAGTTCACTTTCATGAGAAATCCCTCAGAATACAGCAAAGCCACCCAAACCCCCAGATTTAGGCATGGTTTTAATACACCTCTTCTACTGGAATGCCTTGTAGCAAGAATGACCAACCCAGAGGAATTCTGGGGAGGATTTGTAGCTGTATGTAGGAATAAGAAACACTGAGGGGACAATTAGTGATAACATCCACTGTCTGTTGACCACCAGGAAAGTATAAATGCAGAAGAACTATTGCTTGATAAAGCAGGGCAGCATTAGGTAGTAATGACATGAAAATGCTTGTAAACGTTCTGGAACTTTCTCCACTACTCTGCTACAGACACAGTGCAGCTCTCCTCTACATAGGGATGAAGAGTGGCCAGTGGAGGAAGGACTTTATTTCTAACATGCTATGGCATTCACATTCATAATTAAAATGCCCTCCTCTAACCTATTTAGCTTATCCTTCTATAAATGCTTTGCCTTTCTTTGCCTCTAGGACAGACTGGGTCTACTTCATCTCTCAACGACTCTCCCAAGGGACTTAACCTCGCAACTTCACACACACATCTACCGTGGACATTCCAGCTGAGTCAGCAAAGAGAAAGAGGCATTTCTAGGGTACAGATCTGTGAAGCTGCCTTAGGCTTCCACCTTAAAATGAGAGTAAAAAGTCCAAGAAAGGTGCTTATTTCTGCCCATTGACTGGAAGCCTTGAGTCTGGATACTAACCTCAGACCCAGGTGTCTACCAGACTTCAGCTATGATTTCTGCAGTCATGAAGCAGATTCCAAATGCTGTTCTTTGTAGATCATTATCTAGGTCATGGGAAGGGACCTTTATGATCATCTAGTCTAACCCTCAACCTAACTGATAAAAACCATCACTAAACTATGTCACTAATCAATATGTCAACCTGTCTTTTAAATACCTCCAGGGATGGTGCCTCAACCACTTCCCTGGGCATAGACAGATGTGGATAACATCAGTGTTGTCACTGTGTTGGAAAAAGACAGGATCCCAGAGAAGTCAGTAAGCCCGGTCGGCTGGTCCTGGTGCAAGGAGGTGCACATGTTATACACCCATTACATAATGCTGATAGAGCTAGAAATGGGAGGAGATTTTCCATAGCCAAGACATAGCCTTCGTGGTGTCCACTGGCTTACAGAATCACCAACAGTCGCAGCACAAAGGTTTATTTCAAAACCATTTTGCAGACTTGGACTCACATCTCCAGAATTCACTATTTTGTTAGCGGTGTTTGTTAGCGCTGGTAAGACCTGGCCTGATTTCTTCAGGAAATGATTACATTAAGATCTGCAGGGCAAAATTATCATCCGAAAAGACACACACCACATTAAATGTATCCTCCATAGTTAAGAGACGGCAGGATATTGTATTTCTTCACAGGGATCCACACTCAGAATAGATACTCTTTCTAAAGCCCAGTTGATTTTCAGCAAAGGAAAAGGTGTCTTCCACAACCTCTGCACTCCTGGAGGAGCCAACCCAGATAATAACACAGAGAGTAAAGAGAAATGACCTGGGCACCACCCAAGCTGTGGGAGTGCTTAATTTCTCTTTCATTTCTTTTAATGAAAGGCAGATTAGACCAGAAGGAGAGGATACAAAACTCTTTTGCAGGGCTGCCAGCATCCACGTCAGCTGGAAGCGCAGCCTTCGACCCACGCTCACGCTTGGGCTATCCTAGCAGAGACACACCAGCAGAAGTCAGCCTGGGCATGACTTCCCTGGGCCTGGCCACGCTGCCAGCACGCCTGCCTTCCTGGAGCGTCTCGGGGAGGAGAAGGAGCTCCTTGTAGTCCCCCTTAACAGCCACAGACATGTGGTTGAATGAGTAAATATCAACAGGTTGTCTGAAAACATCAGTAATGTGCGTACAGGGGGTTAATATACAAATATTCAGAGAAGCCAAAGACTATTCCAGCAGTTAAATATAGGCTTCTGCATCCAGGCAGGGTGGAAATTTATGAGGCACTAAAAACCAGGATAACTTTAAAACCAGCCCAGATTCATTCTTCAGTTGCGTGCCACCTTTTAAAATGCATGGAGTAAATGAGAATTAGAAGGCGCCTACACGGCTCACTTCTGCACATAGCCATGACTGAAGTCCCCTCACCAGGCAGCAGTGTTTCCAGTTCAAGGCTTCATTTGCATTATATACGCTTTTCCTTAACAGTGTGGAGAAAGAAATCATTCTGGATAAAAGGCACTGGGATCTGACAAGGACGACTGGGAGCAATGAAGGGGATTCGTTGCACAGAGAGATCTGGATCACTGCCTAAGCAGAGCACAGAGACACGATACGGACTCGAGCAGGTCCAGTTCATCCCCCTCAGGAATAAATACAGCAAGCTACAGTAAAAGGGTCAGAAATCCTATCCTGGGCTGCAACTACTCTCACACACCTGAGTGGATAACAAGCCGGATTGGGGGGCTCCCGGGGTACCAACGTCTGAAACGACAAATGTTAATGAGCTACATAAATGAGGAACATTGAGTCGCATTGCAGAGGTGATATTATATCTGATTAGCCTCTGGTTCAGCTGGCACTGCACCGGTGTCCAGGTTGGCTTTCCATGGTGAAAAAAGAGTTTCTGGCAACAATGACATAATTACAGGGCTCCAGGTTCCATCTGTTTAAATCATTAAAGAACTGATAGCATCGGGATCCTCACTGTATCTGATAAAGATATTGCAAAATCCCAATTGGTAACTAGAAAATACAGGCTAAAAGTAAGATGCAGATCTGTGCCAGAGATGGCAATTAGCTAGTGGAACAAGTCCGTAAAGGCCGTGATGGGTTCTCCAGATGGAGAGCGTTATAATCACCGGGACTGAATGTTTTGCAAACTGGAATTAATTCAGTGTCGTGCAAAAGATGAAATTTGATTATTTCAAAGCCATTTTACCTCACAAGCTGTGACTCTCTCAACACGCACCCAAGGAAAGTTAGCAAAGACACCATTCAGGAATAGCTGCACATCTAGGAAAGGAAAGGTTTTCTAAAGATTATTACACTTGGCCAACTTAAAGCATTCAAATGTTCTGAGTCAGGGCCTCAGGCATCATTCAACTGGCTTAAAAATACTGATATTTTAAAACAGGAAAAAATACTGGTTCCTTTTTATTTGCTTTTTGGTATTTTTGCCTTTTAAGCTTCAGGGGTCAAGCTCGGCTCTGCAGTCATGATGTCGAGAAAGCTGAGGCCACTAAGTCTGACTTACAATTGTAATTATTATTTATAAATGCTGAGATTACCATGTTAGATGACTCTAGCAGTCTTCAGGATAATACCAAGTATCTTGAGATTTACAGTAAAGTTGTGAGATTTCACCATGCTGATTATAAAGGCAACTTTCCCTTTAAAACCAGCCATGTGCCAAAAAAAAAAAACAAACCCCAAACCAACAAACCAAACAAAAACAAACCAGAAAAGCAAGTTAAGGAGCAGCTGCAGTTATCCCATCTCCTTCAACAGCTCCCTGCCAACATTCATGGGTTTCCAGCCACATTTCCATCATTGCACACAGACTGGGGAGGGGTAGGGGATTTGGTGACCCTACAGGTCTTTTCCATCCCTGGTATCTGTGGGTGCTTCTCTCTTTTCTGCAAGGTAGGAGCCTTTTGCACACCCCCTGTGTAGAGAATATTAGAATGGATGGACTGGGGAACAGATGCTGGCCAGAGAAAAGGCGATGTCGGAGTATATGAGATTCCCATCTGACCACAGGCCAAGCTCTGTTTCCATTAGCTTCTTTCCCAGGCCCTCCCAATGAGATGAAAGCTGGAATTTCTCACCTCCCTTGCTCCTGTAACAGAAAAAAAAAAATAGCCTCTCCAAACTACTCTCCCATTAACCTTATGAATCCAGACAGTCCCCCACCTTAACCAATCATACTGAGGTCCTCTGTCCCAGACAGATGTCCAGCTGTGAGCCTCCCCAGCACCCAGGTAGCAGGGGAAGCAGTGAGCAATGGCAGAGGCACGAGAAGGTTTGTGAGCAGACCCACAGCATAACACAGCCCCCAGCTCTCCACCAGCGGCACTCAGGGGCTGCCACCCAGACAAGTCCTCTACCAGAGATGGGGCTGGTGTCCCCAGACAGGTAACCTGCCTTAACCCACTCCATGGAGAGGAATATTTGGGGCAGAAACAGTTTGGTATAGTCACATTTTAGCCCCACTCAATTCCACACCTGGGTAAGCCCATTCCGTGACACAGTCCGAGATGCACACAGGGAAGCACTGAGTGAGGTTGCTGCTGAACTTGCTCTAGCACAGATAGAGAAATGGCAAGTGATGAGCACATTGGGATTACTGCCACTTCCTAAAAGCTTTTGTCACTCAATTCTTTTCAGGTTACAGGGCTGTAAGGGGACTGTCAGGCCAGTTATAGACTAGGATACAGCACAGAAGAAACCAAACCAGGTCATGCCAATTAAGAACAACTCCAAGTAATGCCAAAGGTGAGTATTTCAGTGCTCCAAAGCAAAGTGAAAGGTCAACATCCCTGTATCAAAAAAAGATCATAGAAAAAAGCCCAAGATGAGGATGAAGACCACTGCTTTGCCAAGACCAAAAGGCCACTAGCACTGTGTGAGGGAATAGCACGAAATATAGCCTGCAAGTGAGCCACCGTCCTGCTAGTGCTAATTACCATCTCCCATATAGCCAGCAGGAACACAAAGGTAGGAAACATCCCCCAAAATCCAGGCACCATGTGAAAGGACCTAAGGGGGACCTGAAAATCGCCATCTGCTGCAGCAGTGCATGCAGCACCCAGGTCCCCGCGCTTACATAGACTCATCAGAACAGACTCTGTGGATATTGAATCAGCGTTTTCCAAGAGTAATAGAAAACTGCAAACCAGCTCCTTTTCTGTGGGGATGAATCTGCTTGGTGCCGGAGATGTTTGTTAGCACCGTGAATGGCTGTGGGAGAGCATGGCCCCAGCTCGACCTCATTGCTGTTGAGTTCGCATAGCTGTTTCTTAGCATAAACAGAGATTTTTGCTGAGCTCTTAAAAACATGTTGGTCCAAAAAAAAAAACCCACACAAACTCTGCACAGTGGTAGGATGGTAATCAAAACACATGTGTAGCTGGAGGAAGGCCAAGGGTGCTCAGCGCAGGCCCTTTGGTTGTCCCAAACACTTTGCAACATTCACCAAAGCAATGCTCCGAGTTCCTCCCTGTCCTGACATAAAACCTGTCACTTCTGCGATCACTGCAAGGCAGAGTGTTCTCTCGCTCATTTCATGCCTTACGAATTTCAGAAAGGAAGAGCCAGATCAGCTCTGCCACCTTTTCTCCCTGCCTGTGCTGTGGCAAAATAAATGCCCACAACTTAATTTGATGCCGAAAAAGCCTCTGGGGATTCTGGGGCCAGAAAAGACCTAATGAGGCAGCTTGCAACATGAAAGCCGCCCACTTTCATACACCAGGCAACTCCACCCTTCCAAACCCAGCAAAATACTGTCCTGGAGGTCAAAACAACAGGGATGAGGCAGGGGAACCCTTGTGTTGAGGTACAGCAAGGAAAGGGAAGCCCCCAACACAAAGCTGACATCCTGCCTGGGTGCTGGTGGGGACCCGTCTGACGCTCGCAGGGATCAGCTCACAGAGAGCAAATGCTCAGGATTATTTTTAATGCGCTTGGAATAAACCCGTGCTCATGGGGAGGTCTGACATGAGGGGCCCAGCACCCTGAAATCCCCACATGAGCTCTGTTGGGAAGATTTATGTAGGGCATAAGCTGCATATACACTTTGTACAGCCCTCTCAGAGATGGAAGTGCCACACTGTGTGAGATGTGATGTCCCCACCACCTGCCTGCAGCTGAAGCTCGCAGAGGCCATGTCTACCTGAGACCCAGCCCCATTAGAATATGGCTCCTCTATCGAGAGCAGGATCAGGCCCCTCCAGCAGTCCCATCCCCCCTTGATGGCCATTACCTGCTGACCCCGTACTCTGGGGGTGGCTGGTAGCGGACAAGGGCTACCTCAGCCCGGGCGGGCTGGGGGCCGGTGGCATAGGAAGCCTTCAGGACATCTTGCGCCGGCTGCTCGCTATAGAAGAGCCCATGCTCCTGTGCCTTGCTGCCAGGGGCCGCCGTCTTGCCTTTGTAGGGGTACTCTGGCGGTGGGCCCCGTGGGTCTGTGGCCTTGCTGGGTGGCGGGGCTGCCTTGAAGCTCTTCCCACCCCCTGGGGCTGGGGGGTGCTGCTTGACCCCGTTCCTCTCCAGGGAGAGCTGCATGATTCTCTCGCTCAGTGAACGGACATGGCCTTGCTTCAGCTCCTTCAGCGCCTCGTCCTTATGCGCCTGCCCGCTGTTGGCCCGGTTCACTGTCGGCCTCCCCTCCGTCCTGGACTTGGGGCCAGACCCGCCATAAAACCCCGTTGTGGCGGCAGTGGATGGTGGCTGTTGGCCCCGGAAAAACTGAGACTGGGCCTTGGCCTCCTCGTAGGTGGGGAGCTCCTCGGTGCCGTGCGGGGGCTGCGGGGCCCGGGGCTGCTTCTCCATGGCAGCACCGTCCCCCTGGTGCTCCTGCCCCTGTGGTTCCTGCCGCCCCGATGGCTGGACCATTGGCGGCTCTTCGGGCGCGAGGTTTTCTGCGGAAGAGAGAGTGCTGGCAGTGCTGTTGGAGGGGCCGGCGCTGCCCGTCGCCTGGTGCTGTATGGCCAGCAGGTTCATGTTCTCGCTGGGGTTGCCATACCTCAGCCGTTCCTGGATCAGGCGCTGCAGGACGGTGCCGGCTGCCACCTCCTCCGCCCCTCGCATCTCCGCCTCTGGCACCCGGCGGAAGCTGGGTGGGCGCAGGGTGCAGAGGGCCTCCTCAGCTGGGCAGGGAGAGAGAGAGGCGGCCATTAGCTCTGTTGCCCGGGAGGTCTGATTCTTCCCCCCTTTTTCCCCTCCTGTACCCTGAGGCTGTGGCCCCGGGGCAGTGCCCTGCCAGGATCCCCTGGGAGGAGAGGGAACATGGCTGGAAGAAGCCAAAGGAGGCAGGGCACTGCTTCCTGGTCATCCCCCCACCCCAGATCATCCTTAATTCTGTTTGCAGTCACCCCTGAAAACATATTCCCATCCTTTCCCAGGCCCTTCCCTCCATAATACTCCATGCGCCCCATACCCATAGCTCTGAACCCCTTCCAACTCAACAGAGGGATGGAATAGTATGGAATGGAACAGAACAGAACCAGAACACAATAGAATAATTTCAGTTGGAAGGGACATACAACAATCATCCAGTCCAACTGCTGACCACTTTACTGGGCGATCAAAAGTTAGAGTATGTTATTAAGGGCATTGTCCAAATGCCTCCTAAACAGTGACAGGCTTTGCACATTAACCACACCTCTGTTCTAGTGTTTGACTTCCCCCTTGGAGATGCCTTGCACAGCTTACAGAGGCAGCCTGTATGGGAATGCTGAACAAGATGCTCCATTTTTGATGGCCAAAGTCAGATGAGTCACATCCCTCCTAAGTGCGCTGCCTGCCATGACAAAGTAAAATGCAGAATGTATCACAGAAAAACTGTGAAATGACACTGAAAATAAAAGTGTCCTAAAAGTGTAATTAAATAATAATTTGTGCTCTGGCATCTTTCCCCAAAACTGCAATTTCCCCTCCAGCCAGCAATGCTATTTCTAAGACAGTCAATAGTGACTGTTATAATTTTGCTGGGTGAGTACAAGGCAGGCATTACAGTCATAGATGTAATGCCAGCATTTAAAAAAGTGCACACATGGACCAACTACACAACCCTAACACAGAATACTGAAGTCTTTCAGAGACAATGGTACCATTTTTGCACCATACAGGCAGTGGAACTTGCTCAGTGCCAAGCACCTCATGGCCTATAACCACAGCCACCACAGCCAGGAGGGTGGGATCCCACCCTCCTGGAGCCCTCCTCCTGCACCCATCCCAGAAGTGGTGTAAGACATCTGCCTGATCAGTGTCCGAGCCTGGAAGGGTGCTCCTGAAAGAAACCCTGTGTGGATAGAAGTGAGAATAAGCCTGCAGCTCTGGACAGAGTCCTCCCATGTCCCCAGGCAAGAAGGAGGTGCTGTTTTCAGTTCATTTTTTTGAGGTCATTCTTGGCATTTCTCTCTCTCTCCTGCTGTTTCCAATTCTCAGGGGAGTTTATCAGACATACTTAACATTTGGATTTTGGCATTTGAAAGTAGTTAAAAAGCAAACTTTCTCTTGAGGTCTGTTATTTCCCTGAGGTTTCATCAGTTACTGCACATGCTGTGGGATAACTTATATATGACCCAGAGGAAGAAAAGCCTTTGCCTCTTGACTATGAGAATAGGTCATTTCCACTAACATTTTTGTGGCAAAGCCTGAAAGATGATTGTGGGGCTCTAGGGGGAAAGAAGATTCCCAGGCTGTTTCATTCCATGCCTGCTCTGCAAAACACACTCCTCCTGCTTCCCCTGAGACAACGTTATCTGCCTGACAGCCTGACTTGTTGGCATTGCAGCCTGGCCAACAGCCTTCAGAAGGTGTGTCAGCTCCCTGGGCCAGTGCTTAAGCCAACAAGATGCACAGACACACACATCTCCATCTACCTCTCTGCACAACAGCCACACATCCATCTACTTGATATGTCCCTGTATCTCTTACTGCTTTATTCCTGTTACTGCAGTGCACAGAAGCCTCATCATACTGGATGGTTTTGCAGACACAAAATAGGAGTCTCTCTAATATATCAGAAAGCTCTCCCTAACATACCAGAAAGCTCACAGTCCAGGTAGCTAGACTACACCTGACATAAGCCTGATGAAAATGGTAAAAGCCAACTCCATGTGGTCAAGGCAGCTCTTCATCATACACCAAAAGGATTTTCACCCCTGCAGTAGTCATCTGTTACCATCCTCATATTTGGGAGATGTACTTCAGTTTCCTGGTTTTGAGGTCTGAAAGGACTGACCACAGTGCATCTTCGGTCCTGCTCCCCCAGCAAAATAGCTTTGGATCTCAGTCCAGCTGTGCAGGGAAGAGCAACCATGCTCTGAAGGACAAACAGAAATGCTGCATCCTCTACAAGCATAAGTGGGTCATAACACTCAATTCAAAGGCAACTTCCATTTGGCTCTACAGAGGACAAGAAGCTGGCCTTCAACTCTCAGGTTGAAGTGGTCTAAACTGCTCAATTTATGATTTGGAAAAAACCTGGAAGTAAATGTGGTGGGTTCGTAGGGAAATGTGGCCACCCACTTACCAACTTTTTCTTTGGCACTGATCACTTCAGCTGTTAGTGGAGGAACTTCATGTCTGCCAGCAAACAACTGGTGATCCTGGTAAAGAAAGCCAGCATCTTCCAGTACCTGTACTGGGCTGGTAGGCTTGTAACAAACAGATGTGGAGCCTGCAAGAAAGAAGACGGGATATCAGTAAATAAAACATTTTAATGACAAAATGATTTATGACAGCAAAACTGAAAGAGGGAGGGGGTGAAAAGAAGGAGAGGTGAGGAACCAGCCACACATTCAATAGGACTGAAATCTGGGAAAGGCTTTGCCACAAAATCTGCTCATGAATAGTAGTTCAGCAATACAGAAAACTGCTGAGACATAAAATACAGCCAGCACTATCAAGGGAGAGAGTTTATAAATCACTTTGTCCAGATGTTCTTAATAGGGTAAGCAGGGGATGTAGCTGAAGGGCCATGGGAATGTGTCCGGCAGACTGACTGCACAGAAGCTGCATGCCTGAACTCCAGCATCCCACAGACATGAGTCCCCCAGCCCTTTTCACAGTTCAGTGAGCAGGAACAAGCTCACCTGGCAGGAACAAGGCTCATCCTAGATCTCTCAGGGGTGCCTTTCTCCAGCAGTGCTTGTTTTAACAAGCTCATACAAAATGCATCACAGTGGCGTTAAGACAGGAATGACATTGGTTTGACCCTACAATTCAATAAATACACAAACAGACTGGAGAGGGTCCAAATGAGGACCATGAAGATGATCAAAGGACTCTAGCTACATGGAGAAGACAAGGGGCAATGGGTACAAGTTGCACTAAGACAGGCTTTATCTTGACATAAGTAAGATTTTTTTTTTTTTCAATGAGAACAGTCATTCCCTGGAACAACCTCCTCAGTGACATGGTAGAGTCCCCATCAGTGGAGGTTTTCCAAATGTGACTGGACAAGGTGCTAGATTATCTCATCTAGGCTTCCGTTCCCACAAACGGTTGGACCAAACAATCTTTTGAGGTCCCTTCCAAACCAGGGTGTTCTACAATTTCCCACTTCCTACTTATTTTTCTGAGCGCTACCTCAATTTTATAGAGAAGGCTCTTGCCTGAGCAAGAGGTGGAGGGCTCAAAGCAGCACCAGTGGGGTGTCCATCCATCCCATCAGAGCATCCATCTGTCCTAGTGGGGCAGGAAGCCCATGAGCACAGGGACCACAGGCACCATGCTCTGCAGGGAAAACCATCAGCCACGGGTAACCTGGATTTATTAAACCTGATTGCTTGGCTTGCACTTGGCTAATTACGTGCTCACTGGCATATATCACATGGGGAGGTTGCTTTGCTCTCCTTAAATACAGGTCATCACTAACTCCATGCCCCTGCGTGGAGCAGGGGGATAGCAGGGGGCAGGACCCAGCTCATCTTCTCTACAGGCATGAAGATACTATATTCTTCTGTTCCCAGAGGAGAGGAAATAGGCATTTCTGCAAAATGTTAACGAATTCATCACTTTACGATTCATATTATGCATGAATGCGTATGGCAGTATTCTATATTTAGACAGAAAGATACAAAGATTGCTCACTTGAGTAGAGTATGTTTGTGAAAGTGAGCACGATAGACTGGTCTGGAATTTGTGTGGATGCTAATGCAGACCCAAGAAAAATCTCCAGAACCGTAATTTTCAACATTATTACCCTATTCTGGTACAGAACACCATTAAAGACACTCTTCACTGCTCCTCCACACATGGTCCTGCCTTGAATTGGGAATCCTGTATGAAACAGGGAAGTTTGGAGCCCAGGCTTGTTTTATGAATAAAAGGTGGATTGGGGTGGAAACAAAGAAAAACCATGCACCCAAGGAAGACAGTTTCAAACATTAGAGGAGACTGAACAGCCAGTAACTACCAGCTTAGCCTCACCACTCACCAAACAGAATTTAAAAGAAATAAATAGTTACTAAAACTGTACACTAGCCTTTTGCATTTTGAGTCTGTAGGCATCCTTGGGTCATGGTTTCAAATTTTCTGAGACACAAAATGGAGAGAAAAGGATTGTTTTTTCTGTAGTAAGAGCAGAAATTCTGACCTAACCACTGTCTTTGGGGGGCTGTGGCTGTGGCAAAGCCATATTGTACTAAAATCAGGACATCTGGCATCTGCCAAATTGCCGAGTTTCCAATCTCTGTTATACCGGGGTCAAAACCAAGTAGCTCCAACCCAGACAGAACCCATTGCACTTTGCTGTATCCATGTTGATCTTTCATTATCATAAAATGATGTAATGATATTTTATGATGTTAAAAATGATGTCACAATGTTTTGTGTTCATTCACAGTAGGTTTTAATAAAATGTTAGCTGTAACTGGCACAGAAAGCCAGTTTATGTGTAAAACAGGTAACAGTTGATGAAAGATCAGGTTTTGGCACATGGCCACAATCCAGATCATGGGCAATAACACAACACTTGAAAACTTAGTGAAGCCTCACAAGACACTTGGAGCAAGGCATGAGCCTTTTTTCTTCCTCACCTTAGTGTCACTGGAGCCTCCTAAATCCCAGCTCCCCTCTCCAGAGGGTGAAAAGTGCCTGTCCAATGCTCAGGCACCTGCTCATTCCCCCAGATCTCCATATTCTTCTACGATATTAATCAAAAAAGCAATTTTCATCTCTGTAATTGAATCCTGGTGACAGAGCAGTGGTGACCAAGGGTGACGGGTAAGCAGCTGGTTGAGAACAACCTAGGATGGAGACCATCACCCCTCCAAGGAGGTGTCCTCAGGGAAGGGCTTTCTACCCACATTGAGACCAAGCATGCCATGCCACAAACCACAGTTGCTGCCCTGTGTTTTGTCACTGCTTCTGCCAAGGCAACCTGACCCCATCATCTCCATAGGTGCCCCCTTCCCAAGTCAGCCCAGCCCCCTTGACCACAGTGTGCCAGAATGCATCCCCGTCCATAGCCATCACCTCTTCAATTGCCATGTATCTGGTGTCTCTTCTAGCCAACCCCGTAGGACATGACCATACTTCTGGCCCAGTTCAGGCCTTGCTGAATTAAGCAGCTGCTTCAGGCCTTCTTTTCTGGATCTACGAACTCTCCCACACCCAAGTGATTGCCTGGCACCAATTCATCTGCTTTCCCTTTTCTTTTTTTTTCTTGTTATTATGCCGTACAGAAGCGGGTATGTTATCCTGGAGGGTTACTACACAGCAGTGCAATTCATTTGAAGATTCAGAACTACACCAATGAATCATTTGCAAAGATTAACACCAGACAGTCAGCAAGGACCCAGAGACAGAGGAGCAGCACTTAAATATTTCCCGTTTCTGATGTGGTTTCAGTCTGGTTTTGAAAAGGATCTAAAGCAAAACCTCATAGGAAGTTCATTGCTGTGACATGACAGGAAAGCCACAGTTTCAGAGCAATAACAGGATCCCCACGAAGCAGATTTCCTCCTTAAAAAAAATACTGGGAAGAGATGGTTTTCTTACAGCCAAACTGTACTACCACTCTCACCTTCAGTAAAACACCAAAAAAATGCCCATTACACAGAGAGTTTGCTGTTATTTAGAGGCAACACCTTGGGGCAGCAGCTGGGTGATGAGTTCCTGCATCACACCCCCCTGACCACCCGAGTACCGCACTGCCAGCACATACGGCTCCTCCTCCACCACCCAGAAGCCACCCAGCCAAATGCAAACACAGAGCTGTCCTCCAAAAAATCCTCTTCCAACTTGTACCCTACTGACTGAGCGGTTCAAAGGAGACCAAGTCATTTCAAATACCATCCAAAGCAACCGTCCAAAATGAAAAAGTAAGTTAAGGCGGCTTTACACTTTCCTATAAAATCTACTGTGGTTTGTAAGGGAGGTCCAAAAATGACAGAACAAAACCAACGTCGTTTCCAAGCCCCCATCTGTCCTTCTGTCTCATAGCCAAGCCAGAAAAGAGTATAAATACCGTATTCCACAATTTAAAATATTTTCTCTGTCCTGTCTCTGCATAAAAATCTCAGGTCAACAAGAAAAGAAAAAAAGGAAATAATGAAAGAAGAGTCCAAGCACACCAGGGTCCCAGAAGCTGCCTGAAGGTTGCCCATGAATTCCTCAGGGTGAACTCTCAGTCCGTCCAATGGGTCACAGGAACCCTCCATCGAGGCTGGACACCCCTCCATGTGCATCCTGACCTGTGAACCTGAGTTTCTCTCCCAAGATCTCCCCTTTGGAGAGGGGAGTTCACCATACCCCAGCCACACAAATGTCATGTTCTCCAAAAGCTGGGAGGCAGGTGAGTTTCCGTCAGTTCAGAAATATTTAACTCAAATTAATATATCCCACTTCTTGGTTTACCTACAAGGAAATGCCACTTCCAACAGCATTGCAAAGGATGCTCTTGGCAGCTCCTCAGCAGTGCTGGGACTCCTTTGCAGCCCAAGCTCCGACAAAAAGCAGGGGCTCAGACACACTTTAGTGACTGTTTCCCATCAGCAGCTTCACAGTTGATGTGCGGGTTTTTTAGGTCAATTTTGGGGTGGGTGGCTCACTCCAGCACCCCCTAATTCTGCTTGGGAAGCTCACATCCGCTGCCAGGGCTCCCAAACACCGCAAGGATGGAACAAGCATCACTAATACTATTTTCACAGGACGAGAGCAGCATCTTGCAGGATGAGAAATCCAACCCACACAACTCACACCAGATGTGAGCGAGCAGCACCTCTCCTTTCCCACATGAAAGCTGGGGATCTACCACATCTGAGCCAGGAGAAGCCTCACCCCTGAGCCTGGCAGGATTCACCAGACTCCATTCACCAGACACCATTCTCCACAGCTCCCTGCTCTGGGAAAAGAAATCCTCATCCCAGTATTGGCCCCAGGATCCACACTGTGCTATTCCCTCACTCAAGAAGAACTCCTGGAGTATCTCATCCTGGGTAATTGTCATTCCACTCTCCAAAAAGTGCCTCATCCAAGAAAGCACTAGAAAGACTAATGAGAAAAGACAGCCAAACCTATCCCTCCCAAGGAGTCAAGCTCACACATTCAAATTTTACTGCCTACGAGAATGAACACTTTCTGTGAAACTCCAGCCTCACACGCTTATTTTCATACACGCTTCCCCTCAGCAAAAAAAAACCCAAAGGGGACAAGCAAAAAAAGCTACGAGAAAAGCAAAGCAAAGGCGCCTTGAAAGCGGCTCCTGAACCTGGCATGAGATCAGATGGGTACTGGAAAGAACAGAGCCAAGTCTGCCTGCCCGGGAGATCCCCCACGGATGCCCACGCCTCCCCGCTTTCCCAATGGAAATCAGGTGCGCGGGCGTGTGGGGGCAAATGGCGCCCATCAAGGCTCTTTCATCTCAGATGGTTACAGGTTTTATAACATGAGAATAATCCGCTGGTTTTTCCTCCCTGTCCCAGGCTCACCCTGGAGGAGAGGCAGGATGCAGGCTGAATACTTTCACCACAGCTCCAGGTGCCAAACAGATACCTAGGCATTAACTCGACAGATTGAAGTGCTGGAGCGTGTCCAGAGGAGAGCTACCAAGCTGGTGAGGGGTCTGGAGAGCAAGACTTAAGAGGAGAGGCTGAGGGAGCTGGGGTTGTTCAGCTGAGAGAAAAGGAGGCTGAAGGGAGACCTTCTTGCTCTCTACAGCTACCTGAAAGGAGGGTGTAGAGAGGTGGGGGGGTCAGTCTCTTCTCCCGAGTCACAGGTGATAGGACAAGAGGAAATGGCCTCAAGTTGCACCAGGGGAGGTTCAGATTGGATATTAGGATAAATTTTAATACTGAGAGGATTGTTAAGCATTGGAATGGGCTGCCCAGGGAAGTGGTTGAGGCACCATCCCTGGAGGTATTTAAAGGACAGGCTGACATAGTGCTTAGTGACAGTTTATTATCAGAGTTAGGTTGATGGTTGGACTAGATGATCTTAAAGGTCTCTTCCAACTTAGATAATTCTATGATTCTATGAAGGGATGCACGTTCCTTAGGTGGCTGTGCTAGGCTTTGCAAAATACGTGCATTTTTAAGGCCTCTATACATTATAAGCTATGAATTTGCCTCTGCAGCTACAACATTGACTCTACTGTACATACCCAGCCCAAATTTATTCAAAGAATCTAATCAATAATTGAAATTTCTACTTTGATCAAAGTGCCAGTGGCACAATGATGACTCATGTCAGTGTTTCTGCTCTGAGATAAAAGAGTAAGTATTATTCAGAGCTGAAAGTAAGGGAAGAAACTCTCGGTGAAAGAATGCAATACAAAGGCTGACATGGAGCTTGCGAGCGAGACAAGGCTTCCACTACAGCTGCGCCACTTGTCAGCAACAGTGAAGAGTCTGCAGACGTTTTCACTGTGCCATAAATTCTGATTTCCAAGCCATAAAAAACTCCAAGATAACAATTCATCACGCAAATTCTTAGGGATGGATTTGTTTTTCCACTGGGGAAAGAAAAAAATAAATCGTAAATCACCCAGCTACACCACACAGACAAGTCACTCGCAAAGCAGGAGTTTAAGCTATGATTAACTTTGCTGTACTTACAGTCTTTAAAAGCGATCACGTTACAGCAAAGCACTGGCACGATCTGTGTCACTGGGATATTTAAGCCCTTCCATTAATTAACCAGAAGTGAAATTGGACCTAGGACTGTGGATCATTCAGTCTAGTTCTTCGTTACTTCGAGCAACCATATTATAAAACTCCCTTTTTGAAGCAAATAAACAGCACCTGAAGAAGAGGGGGTTTTTGCCCCATTTGGAGGAAGATTCAGGGTCCTCTTCCTTCGATCCACACAAGTATTCTTCTTGGTTCCCACTTGCAGTCACTGACATTGCTCTTTATCCATCTTTTTTTTTTTTTTGACAGTGGTGTCCTTTAGGTTAAATAGCTTTCTCCCTGAGTCATTCCCACAAACTTGCAGTGTACAAAGGAGCCTGGGATAAGGACAGAACAAAAATAGTACAAAGACTGTACAGTATTCCCTAACTGAAAATGCAGGCATTGAACTCAATCGTATGGATCTTCAGATTTCTAGAGCTTTTCCAGTTGTTTTGGTTTTGTTTTTTAATACAAGCAACAAACCATATGCAAAGGATCCACAAGGCTTCATTTGATCCGTGCGAAGAACTGCTCGTGATCACTCTACACTGAGCGGAGCGTTTGCATTATTCTTATCTTATCATGTATAAAGGAAAAAGAAATTAAACCTTCTTCCCACCAGAATATATATTAAAATTATGAGCCTTCCGTTATTAAATCATTATGTGCAATTTATATTCAACCACTTTTAAAATGCAGAAATTTAATAATGGTATTATACACAGAAGTGCTAACAAGATAATTGCCTTTAGTTTCTGCTCCCAGATGGCTGAGCTCAGATTTAGAAGAGGGAAAATCACGGTAACGGCCAACAGGATGGAGCCATCGCCTCGAAAATGGCCCAAAACCAACGCATACTGAGGCAAGAGAGCATGTCCCAGGGGATGAGACATCACTGGCAGGGAACCCCTGCCAAACCCAGGTAGCAATCCCAGGAGAGTCTGCCTGGGAATTGCCTCCCCATCTCTGCAGGATGCAGGAGCCCAGACCAGGTCCCTGGAGGGGAGGAATCGGGTCCCTCCTGACCTCCAGGCACCTCAGGGGACCCACATGTTGTCCCCCAACCTAGCAGGGCCTTCACTGAAATATCTGCACACAGCATACACATTGAGGGGAGAGGGGGGCAGAAGAACAGGGTTTTTTTAATTCATTTAGTTCAGGTCTTAAATGGAAACTGAATTTCACTAAAAGCATTTCAATTCATTAAATTATTCATTAAATTAAATTAATAAAATTACATCATCATTTTCCAAACTGAGCCTTGCCCATTGGAATTACTGTTGTCTAAAGCACATTTATATTTGTGCTAACCAATATGGTCAGAGCAGATAATCCCAAATATTGCTCAATTACTCAATCCCATACTATGTTTTCCCAAGATGTGGCATCCTCCCATGGATCGCCCTGCTCCTTAAAAGTTGCTGCCTGGACACGTGCCGGCCACCATCGCCTGGCTCAGGCAAGAGGGACCCGCAACTTCAAGATGTGGTACAGATGTGCGTGAGGAAAAGCACAGCCACACATCACGGTGGGACACACCAGGGCTGTGGCAAGGTCACCGAGAGGGAGTGACAAGTGGGCATGTCAGCAAATGCTGCAGGACCTGCTGCTGCACCAAGGACAGATTTACTGCAAGGCAAAACTCTGTTTTCATCTGTGCTGGTCCTAATCTGGAGTGTGTTCACTGGCTTCTACAGATTTACTCCAAATTTACACCCACAGCAGCATCCTACCTACTGAAAAAGTCACTTAAAGGACCAAAACCGAACAGGTACACTTCCTAAATGCAACATTTCAGCAGCAAAGTTGCCCTAACAATTTTTTTATAGAGGTGATATTGTTATTACTATTATTTTCTATTTACTTCCATCTATTTCTACTTCTGCCCTCAGCCAAAAGCAGGCTGTTCCATTTAAAAATTCTGCACACAAATGGGAACCAGATTACATCCACCCCAAAGCTGCCAAAAAGCAATTGCTGTATGAAACCAAAAATCCTCCTGGGATTTTTCCCAAATCCGCAAAATATTCCCGAGCACTAAAGTTTCCACTGGGACTATTACATTCGCAGATAGTCTCTGTGCGAAAACCCGAGTATGCAGCCATCCTAATAGTTTCCAGGACAAGGAGGCTGCACGAGGCACGTACTCCCACCTTAGCACCAGAAAACATTTATACCGGATCTGGCCTTTAAAGCAAGTTATATGCTTATAAGTGTTTAAAAAAAAAACAGTGCTGGGGACCATCAGGCTTTCGTTTCCCCAAAGGAAAGCTGCAATGGTCAGCAGTAACATCTCCGCATCGTCCTGAAACCTTCACGTGCAGCCCCCAGCTGAGCCAGACCCCACTGGCAGCCCCGCACACATCCTTCCATGGTCTGTTGCTGGGATCCCTACAAATCCCCTTCCTTGTCCTGTGCTGGAGAAATCCAATGCCTTTACCTCTGTTCCTCACACAGGAGCTCTTCCAAGGAGCACTGGAGCTGACTCTGGGCATCAGTCCCTCCACCCAGAATGCTGATGTGCAGAGGGTTTGGTCCAGATGCTTGTGGGAGGCCAGGACCTTGGGAACTGTCCCCACGCCCACCCACGATGCCTCAAGTGCATGGAAATGAAAAGTAAGTGAGAGCACCCACCGATCCTGTGGGAATCAGGGCTTTGGAGCAGCAGCATGTGCTTGTGTCTGTCCAAGCTGCCCTTCTCCAGCAGCTGAGTGTTTTCCAAAAGAAAAGGGAAGGTAAAGCCAAACACTGGCAGAAAGCAAAGGGGAGCAATGGACATCAGGACAGAGGAGGAGAAGGGACGCGCAGATGATGGAGAGGCTCCCACCAGCCCCGCACAGTCTGAGGAAAACCGGGTTCCCAAGCCCCAGAAATGCTGGGGCGCACATCCCTCCCTATTTAACAGCCTAAAACCAACCCCTTGACTTCATCCCCTCACACCACTGCTCCAGTCAGGGCTGGAGATGAGGAAGGCTGGGCAGGATGCAGCCCAGCCACATGGGACCACAGCAGGTACCCAGCATGGCCCTGGGGAGGGCTTTATTATGGGAATATCACCCACCTGCACCACTTGGGCATTTCTTCACAAGATATTTACAGGATCTTTTTAAGAGCTCTTCTAGATATTAGCCATGTCTAAATAAATACAAATATATATATTATATAT
>VXBJ01001354.1:49909-60499 GCA_013400055.1 Nycticryphes semicollaris | reverse complement strand
CATTATTACCTGAGAGAAGAGGCCAACACCCACTTCTCTACAACCTCCTTTCAGCCAGTTGTAGAGGGCAATGAGGTCTCCCCTCAGCCTCATCTTTTCGAGACTAAACATGCTCATTTCCCTCAGCCTCTCCTCATAGGATATCAATAATCCAATATGTAACTTTCTATCTTTTCATTGCATGTCTAAGATAATAAATCTTCATAAGATGCTGCCGCTTTAATTGTAAAGTTAGTTCCATTATTTCAATAAAAAAATCTTAATTTAACTAATCTTTTAGCCCGTAGTCACTGTGCTTTTGAATTTAGATTAATTTTCCCAATACTTATGCTGATAAGGGAACACATAAAACATGTCAAGTGTATGCCTACTGTTTCAGTGAAATATGGCATTTATGCAACTGATTTCCCGTTCAGTGAATAATGCTGTATGTCTTGTTCTTGTTCTTGACAATACATGTATCTAATAAAACCTTTATTTTAAGGGTACTACAAATTGAAAGTCAAGTGCCCTCAGCACTTGGTCATGTACAATAATTTAGCTTCTCTGCTTATACAGACAATGACATGTTCCAAGTTTTTATTAAAAACTCTGCATTTATCCACTCAGCAGAGGAATCCATTTCATTTTGCTGTACTAAGAACAGCTAATATGACACAAACAGAACCACCAGTGTGCAGAGCAGAGGGCTAGAGTATGTTAAAAATGGACTTGATCACGCCTGTGATACTTGGATAGTGGAATGAGTCATCTTGTGATAGTGATAGCACACAGTAAGTTCCCATACAGCGAGTTAGTAGATATATATTGTAAACTTACACAGCACATTGGTTAGAGTTCAAAACTGAGAATTAACGAAAGTTTGAGGGAAGAACATGACAGTATAGAAAGTCTTTGTAATACACTAAGAAAAATATAGAATTTTATTTTTCATTAAAAAAACAGTAAACAGTAAGGGAATGACCCCACAACATTTAAATGACATGGATAGCTGAAGGCCTATGCATGCAATAAATAAACAAACAGATATATTAGAACTATTTTGGGGAAGAACAGCAAACTCATTTTTTAAACAGTTATCTTGATTTCATTCTATGTAGTAGAATATATAGAATGGTACCTCTACAATATGGTCAGATAACTCTGCTCCTGCAGTCATTTACTGACAGTCTTGAAAGCTACTTGGAATGTCAGATTTCTCCTTGTAATACTAAAATAATATAATCCTCTAAATTAAATTCATGGACATTTCTAGAACGATTCTTTGTAAAACCATAATGCAAGGTAAGTGTGTTTTAGATGCAGTTTCCTCTGCCTTTGTTATTTCCAGAATTTTTTTCTTGGGAAGAACAGAATAATAAATCTTCTTTATATTTTTTTCCTAAATTACAAAATGTGACATGCTCAAGACTCTAAAATACCACATGCATTTTGAAAAGCAGCAGTTTCTAGAGAGGAGTAGCTCCCAGTTCTCAGCTGTACAAGAACAAGAAAACTCAGACACGCTTCTCAGATGAAAGCAAAATTCACAGCCAAATTTCCCTAAATATAAAAGGCCAAAAAAAAAAAAAATATTCTGACAACATGCTGTATTGTATTATAGCCTTCCTTTCCTTTGATGGGTTTTTTATTTTATTCTATAAAAATGAAAATATAAGCTTCCCAATGTACCACATTTCATTCATAGCAATTCTTGCTATTTGTCAGTGACTCACCATCCAGCCTGCAGATTTACAAATAAATCCTATAAAGAGATTAAATTTCCAGTTTTATAACTTTGACACTTCTGAATTTTCACTCAATGCTTAATTATATGATTATCTATGCACACATTAAAATGCAGACACAGGGAAAAAGGCAAATAAATAGGGATTATAACCGTGATGTTATTGTATAGATATTGCTTCCTCATGAGACAGATAAGTAAATATGTTTTTGTCCTCACAAATGACACATGATATCAACAGAATGAACATCTAACTAGTCCACAGCAATATGATATTTCAGGCCTATATACGGACATTTTAAATCCAGTTTATCTTCTTACCTATCATTCAAATAATATCACCAAATACATACATCCTTCCAAATACATCCAAGTTTTTCAAATGCATCTAATATTGACTGGAAATAATTCTCAAAATCTAGGACACTGAAAGAGTCTTTGCATAGAAAGATATTAAATTAGGATCTATTATTGCCACACTCAGTCACCTGGCCAAAACAATACACTAAACTTTTATAGGATCAGTTCTATTCTCTGGAAATCTTTCTTGGCAGGTCTCATTTTAGGTGTTTCTGTTCCTTGTTGTCACTTTTTTGATTCCTCTGTTTTGAAAGAACACTGACTAATATTTTCTTTACATCTTGGTAAAATTTTAATATTACATATGATTATCTTAAATTTCCCTAGAGATACATCTGTGGTGAACATTAGCAAGATACTACTCTGGGAATTGAAAAATAATTCAAAATCAACTACAATTTTCAAATCATTGAAAGAAGCATCTTAACCTCTAATTTTAAACTCTTTTGTCTGCCAGTGAGTATGAATTAATATACGTAAAATTATATAAAATTTAATAACAGTAAAGAGTGTGAAATAAGTGGTGACACAAAAACAATGGTTACATGTTAAATGCAAGGCAGTAAATTCATATAGTCAGTGCTTAGTGACTATAGCAATCACATCTTCATAAGATATATCCATCCACTAAATCTTCAAGAAATGAGGGTAAAGGAAAGGAAGGTTGTCTTGATCAGTGTAAAGGAAGGTTGTCTTGATCAGTGTATTGTATTTACGTAGCAAGCTCTTGGTATTGGAGGAGAAGGGGGCAGGAGAGTTGCAGTGATGGCCTCTTTGAGTAGAGACTGGTGACTGCCCTTGTGCTGGGCAAACCCAGTTCCAGCTGACTCCAAAATGGACCCAATGCTGGCCAAATGTAGGTGGTGACTCTGGGATAATATACATAAGAAAGAGTAAAAAACATTATGCAGTAGCTGTGAGAGACAGAAGTGAGAAAAAACATGCAAGTCACCAAGATCATGATGAAGGAGTCAAGGAGATGCTCCCTGCAGCTCATGGTGAAGACCATGGTGAAGCAGGCTGCTTCCCTGCAGCATGTGAAGGACAACACTGGAGCAGATATCCACACTACAGACCATGGAGAAAACTCAGATCTCAATATTGTTCGTGAGACTATAATCTTTTAAAGCTATCTTTCTGAAAAGAACCCTACAGTAATGAAGATTTCCAGGCATTATCAGAGTAGTTGGGAGGAGCTGCAGATTCTGTACTGGCATTTCCATCAATTGTATCTTGCTGGAGGAAAGCATTACTGTGTATTTCTACAAAACTTAACCCAAGATTTGAAGGATTTCAAATACAGATCTAAATTTAAACTTATAGTCTCACAAGACAGAGAGATCTGCTTGATGTGACAGTTTCTAAAAGATCCAATACCAGGAGGGAAAAACCTTCTTCCAGAAAAAGGGCAATGTACAAGAAGAGAATAAAGTGAAAGCTGCAGCCAATGAAGAAGTGTATTTTGACAGACTGTCACATAAATCAAAGGTAAAAGAAAGTTTTCTACAATGGTACTCTTCACACATCCTTCACATGTAACACAAAGCAACATTACATAATGCTTTGGAATTGTTCATGTTATAAATGCTCTGACAAACCATATGCTTGTTAAACTCTAGAATATGTGTGGTGAAAATGTGTAATTCAGTGGCCTTCTAGGAAAATATAAGAAACCTTATCAAACCTCTGTCTTCTTACCCACTGGCTTATATCACAGGCTCTTCGTGTAAGTTTCTTCAGCGCATTAGTCTGCTATAATCACTGTCTTGGTAACTTGTGTGTTTAGTATCACCATGCAAAAGTTCACCGGTAGTCTATATTTATGCCAGTGCTGCAAGTTTTACTCATGAAACATAAATTTTTTGCATTCCTCTTTCCGTACCACTCTCCTTACACGTTCAGTAACTTAGAACTACTGGGAAGCGTATCTCACCAGGAACTTTAAAAGAGCATTTCAACACTGTAAATAATTATGTATAGGTTTGATTTTTTTCAAACATAATTTTACTTTTACAAAAATCTTAATATATATTATAAAAGACAAATAAGAGAAACATTCTTTTCTGAAATAGAATAATTTTACCCACTATTTTATATTTCTTATGAAACAGAAGTTATAACTTTTGATTATCTGCATTTTCACACTCATATTAATAAACAATATAAACTGCCAACACGCTAAATTAATTAGTTTAGAAATAATACTACTAATCAGTAGAAATTTCCAGTGAATGGTCACAGTTACAAGTACTCTCTGTAATATATGCAGCCCCCACCAACTCATAATTTTTTAGGGGAAAAATACCACTTGAACTACTATAGTTAGAATGAATGTAAACATTTTTCCTGCAGTTCCCACCCTTTACTTTTTTTTGTTTGGTTTTTTTGTTTTGTTTTGTTTTGTTATTACTGGTCTAATGTATTGCCTACAGTGTGTTATATATTCACTTTCAGCGCACTTTCAGGAGCCACAAGCAGTTTCAAAGCATTGGGTGACATGCTGTCAGCAAGACATTTGTCAGGAACAATTTGCTTAAACATTTGAAGGCTGGACACATCTTGTTGGAGTCTCTCAAGAACCTCTTCTGGCAATCCATACCAAAAGAATTGACTTGGGCAAAAGAAGGCAACTCCTTGTGAATTAAAATAAGCTGTGGATGGGATTTTTTGTAGTTCTGAAGTTATTAAGTTCTAAAAAAAAAGGAATTTGAAACTGAAAACACAAAGTTACCAGCCTTATTTCCTACACTTTGTTTCAATACTGATCAGTCTCTAATACTCTTCAAAACCTGTTTTGGCTCTTTCCTATTCTTGTAAGGTTTAATGGAGAGCCCGTACCATAATTTTGCTCCCTGTAAAATGAGCAATGCTCACACTCCTGTTTCCCTTTCTTTAAGGAGGTTGTCTCAGCCTGCTGAGTGCGTGCAGACAGCCTGACATATCAGAAGCCAGGTAGAGGCATCCACTGTGTCCTCACTGCATTGTTGCCAAAACTTCAGAGTATGTCTATTGACTGCAGCTGTGGTGCAGTGGCATTTCCTGATTTGAGCAGCTATCAGGAGTGGTAACTACTTAATTTTTAAAAGACATTTTCAACAGTGTAACAGAAAAACATGAAGTACATTCCTAAAGGACTCTAATTTGGCTACTCATAAACATTACAGTGAATTGTACAGTGTTTCATTTGGTGCTGCTACTGGTATCACCATTCCTATATTTTGAGTGTTTTGTAAATTATCTTAAAACTTCAGGAAATACTGTAACAGACAACCTCTTGTCAGCTCCTGTTGCACGTGCCACTTGCTAAGCACAATATGCTGTTCTGGTGAAAGTGAAGGGTTGAATTTCCTAGCAAACATTTTTTTTTTATAATCTGTTAAATAAAAATATTACTCACAATTCCCAGCACAGATAAAGCAGGTAAAGCCTTACATAAGAAATTAAATCATGACTCTGAAAGTATATTTTTTATTTACTTTCAGTTCTAGTAGGATATTTTTGCCTGAGATCAGGTGCATAGACATTAATAATATAGAGCTATTGTCATTGGCACATAATTAAACAAGAAGCAATATTGTAGATCTAAAGTAGCGTTTTATGACTGCCTTAAACACAGAAGTGTTACAGTCAGAAAAATACTTTCACAGACTTGTATGACCAACTGTCTAATCCTTATGGAGAAAATACTGGCAGTCCCTTCAACTTACAGTCTGTTAAGAAAAGATGCATATGTCCATAAACAGATGACAATAACATGCTGAAAGCATACTAATTGTATTCAGTTCTTTACTGCAGTATCAACAGATAATGACAGTGCTATAAAAGGATGTAATAATAGAACGAGAAATTCTAATTGTAACTGCTCAGCAATAGTAATTTGTGACCAAAGAACAATCTTGCACAGAGGGCAAGAAGGCCCAAGTGCAAGAAGGGCTTAAACTGTCTGAAAGCAGAAATTCCAAAGACAGAACAACTCCCTGTAAAGGAGTGAAATTTCTCTTGGTGATAAGAAGCAACCTCAGTGCTGTTTTATGGCCATCCTGGAATGGGTGTGCTCAGAGGCTCAAATGCAGGGGCTACCTTTAGGCAGCAGAGCTAGGCTTGAGAATGGACTCAGGGCCAGGGTGAGATGACCTATGCAGGATTGGTGTGGCTACACAAGGAATCTTCTTGTGATGCATCTGTGCAGACTCCATGGAGAGAATTCTGTTCAACATATTGTTCATTAATTTTTTCTTTTATACTTAAGCACAAATTAAGCACATTAGCCTCAAGGGACACCATAAAGTTTCCCCAACATAATATAAAATACAGCTCAACTAAACATCTGGAACCTACTTTTTAGCTGAATAGAAGACTAATTAAATTTAGGTAAGGGTTTGCAGATTTTGAAGACAGAAATTTGTTAATTTCCAAATTCTGAAGAAAATAGAAAAAACTGAAGTGGGAATGTAATATTAGAAGACGTTTTCTTCAGCATCTTGTGACACTTTAATACATATTGAGGAATGAGAATATTTAAGAATATAGAAAAAAAAGAAGTAAAGATAACTTCTAGCTTTTCTCTGCAATGTAACTTTGTTGAAGCTGACACCATTCATGAAGTGTTTTCATTAAAGAAGCAGCTCCTGATGGAAAAACAATCACTGAAGTTTATTCAGCAGGGTAAGATGAAAAGTGATGAAAAGTTTAATCCTGTTAGCTATGCATAATGGTTGATCAGAAAACTCAATACTTGCATGAAAATCAGACTGTCTTGGAGACATGCACCTCATGATTTTGACAACTAATTTTAGGATTCCCTATTAATAATGTTTATTTCTATAACATCCTCAAAGAATCTTAATTCAGAATTAACATGTTGTGCAGTTTCACCAGAAATCGCTTCTTTAAGAAACCGTACACTGCAATGTCAACATTATGGTAGTGGGGTTTTGCCATTTCAGTTGGGAAATGTTTGAATCAAAGTCTACAGTCTTTGAATAAGCAGGATAATGAAAAAAAATTTTTTATGTAAGTGTTGTGTCTGTTTAGTGACATAAGATTTCCAAATTCTAAGAACATGATAGTGTAAAATATACCTTATAAATAGACATTACAGCACTAGAGCAGGTTTTCCAAAAAGGCTGTGGAATTTCTGCCCTAGGAGATTTTTCTAGATTCAGATAGAAAAGGCCATAAATTACATACTCAAACATTGGCAATAAACTTGTTTCAAGTTGGAGGTAAACAAGGTGACCTCCAGAAATCCCTTCCAAGAGCACTTTTATGTTTCTATGGGAAAAATATCAGGGTTTTGCTGAGAAGTATTTATTGGTTGCATAGAAAATAATGCATTGGGAAACCAGATAAATGACATAAAAAATATGTTAATATTGAAATACATTGCAAATAGAACATATTAGGCTGATTTATTTTAAAACTCAGTAATTGTAGGCCATTTTTCATGTAAGCAAGCAAATGGAGAATAAGCTTTATGCATTTCGAATGCAGCAGAATTTCTAAAGCTCATCACAGATTATTCATAAATATTGCTTCCAGTTAAGCAGTAGAGGCTTGAGGATTACCACAATATATTCTCATGTATGAATAATTAGTAGCATTCACTCATGTCCTCCAACAACTCAAATAGTTTTTTGGATGCAAAAATAGTAAGTGTGCTATCTACATACAGATATACTCTGCAAATGTATGTTCATATTAAAAACAAATTATTGTTCAACAAGATACTGCCAAAAGACCTATAAAATGAATAATTTCAATGATTTTGTCAAATATATAAAGTACAAATCTGGCATATTAGAAGTTAATGGCATAATTTTCCATTAATAATTCAGCAGGCCAGATTGACCTTCAATATTAATCCCTTAATAAGGAGATCTAATAATATACTGGGCTCCTGTAGACTTCCAGTAAACACATTCCAGTGCAAGCATGTTAAGGAACATCCTCAAGTGATTTTACTTAATGCTTAAAGCCCCATATGGTTTTGGCTGTGACTGAGTTAAATTTATTCAAAGGGGCTCACGTGGTTCCAAATTTGGGATTTCTGCTGAAAATAGTGTTAGGACAGATGTTATAGTTACTGTTGAGTGGTGCTTATACAAAATCAAGACCTTTTTTGCTTCTCACACTGCCCCACCATCAAGTTGGCTGGGAGTGAATAAACGCTTGGGAGGGACACAGCTTGGGTAGTTGACCCCAGATGACCAAAGGAATATGCCATACCATGTAACACCATACTCAACAAAAAGAGCTAGGAGAAGAAAGAAGAAGGAAGGAGATGTTTGCAGTTATGCTGTTTGTCTAACCAATTAACCATTACACATGGTGGAGCCCTGCTTTCCTGGAAATGGCTAAAACATCTGGCTGTCAATGGGAAGAAGTGAATGAATTCACTATTTTGCTTTACCTGTACATGTAAATTTTGCTTTCCCTACTTTTATCTCAACCCATGTGTTTTTTCACTTTTACCCCTTGGACTGTCTCCTCATCCTGTTGAGAGAAGTGAATGAGCAGCTGTGTGGGGCTCAGTTGCTGGCTGGTGTTAAAACACAAGAAATACGATCTGAAAAGAACTTTTGGAAAAACAGGCATCATGACCTAAACATTCTGTAGAGATGAGAAGTCATAGGATGGGGAAAAGCAGCTCATTCTGTTTTTCTTTCCAAACTTGTAATCTTGGCCTGCTAATATAGCAATGGATGATAATATAGCAATAATTCGAAGGATATAACTTCTGATTTGCTACAATATTTTAAACATATTTTCTTCTAATTTAAGTACAGATGTTAAGTTTTTTTTACTCTATTGAGCATACCAAAATATAGAAAGTTTAAAATACAACAAATTAAATTTTCAAGGTGTATCTGTTCTTGTTTGGTTTGTCTTTTCTTTTTACTCATCTTTTAAACTCTGATGTAGACCTGGATGAAAGTTTAATAAACTTTTTTGAATAAAGTGACTTTGAGCAGTGAGGACTACCCAGCCCCTTACAAGAAAGTGGATGTAGGATGAAGACACAGATATGCTATAGAATCTCTTTAATCTTCAGCCCCTGTCTGTCATGCAAACTTACCTGCTTGACAAATTCTGAATCTTCATATTAATTATATAGAAAGTGTAAGAATCTATATAAACTTATATCTCATCTACTGCACTAGGAAACATGGCAAAAAATTGAAAAGGAGGATACTTTGGGTAAGAAAAGATACAGTAGCCAAAAGAAGTGTATTTTTGGTCTTTGCCTAATTTTATAGAAAGCTAGATTTTCATTCAGGCAGAGGATCATCTCAGGTAAGTAAACCCTTCATTTGTTATTTTAACTCCTGCTTTATCATGTTATTAGATGTTCACACTTGAAACAAAAAGTTACACTTACATACTACAGCGTTATCACAACTGAAAAACAGGTTTGAGTTTTATTATGACTTTGAATATAATATTTAATGCTTCGATTTTAAGTTACTCATCCTGAAAAACATATACCTGTAAAATATCACTATCAGTTTTGTTGACAAACAGAATGCCAGATATTAAGATAAGGATAAAAATCAGTTCTGAGAGTCTCTGCCAGCTAGTGTGTGCGTGTGCCATGCTAGTCTTTAACTATGTGCTGTTTCCACTGGAAGACCTCTGCTTTACTTTAGGAAACTTTCTAATTGCCTTAAATTGGCAGATTTTAAAAAAACCAACCAAACAAACAAAAAAACCCTACCCAACCATCATTGCTTCAGACCTTCCAGTTCTTTGGTACTTTAAAAATATGGGGGTTTTTTGGCTGTTTCATAGAATTCTGTAAAATTCATTCACTGATACATTTTAAATAAATTTGGGATAACAGTCCCATTTACACTAACAACAGCAAATAGTCATACAGACAACGCCTCTGCGGATAATGATGATTATAGCAACTTCAGGTCTGCACTAGTTTCTGTGACTGGAGTTTCTCTCCAGTGTAATAGATGGTTCAGCTGCTTATCAATAGTATCCACTCCTGTGGCCTCATACGACAATTTTTTTCACATTTGTATATTCCTGAAACAGTAGTGGTATTAATTATAAGATAATAGCAGCTTCTTTAAAGTTACCAAGCTGTACCTAAACAGCAGTCCTAGAAGTTATCTGCTAAAAACTGTAGATAGAATGAATTTGACATCCACAATTATTCTGAAAATACCTATCTTTTATTTTCCTCTCTTTAATATTTTAATATCTTTACGTCACTGCCTCAGTGAAGAAAAATTATCTGCTTTATTCAGCGACTGAGTCAACATGTCCCTGAGGGTAATTGCACAAGTCTTGCAAAAATCATCAGAATTATGTTATTTATTAAAATAAAGGGTTATTATTTCCTTTCTTTTAATTGTTTCACAAGACGCATTAGTCCAAATTCAGTGTTAGCAAGCTAGAGCAATGCTTAATAGCAGTTTTATTATAATAGCTTCTTTCTTTTTTATTTCAATTAATTTAGATCATATTTAAATGGGAAAAAAAAAAAAAAA
>VXBJ01001354.1:30359-42430 GCA_013400055.1 Nycticryphes semicollaris | reverse complement strand
CCACACTGTTCCTGATACAAGCCAGGATGCTGTTGGCCTTCTTGGCCACCTGGGCACACTGCTGGCTCATGTTTAGCCGGCTGTCCACTAACACTCACAGGTCCTTTTCTGCCAGGCAGCTTTCCAGCCACTCCGCCCCAAGCCTGTAGCGCTGCCCGGGGTTGTTGTGACCAAAATGCAGGACCCGGCACTTGGCTTTATTAAACCTCATCCCATTGGCCTTGGCCTGTTGATCCAACCTGTCCAGATCCCTCTGTAAAGCCTTCCGACCCTCAAACAGATCAATGCTCCCACCCAGTTTGGTGTCATCTGCAAACTTACTGAGGGTGCATTCAATCCCCCTGTCCAGATCATCGATAAAGATATTGAACAAGACCGGCCCCAAAACTGAGCCCTGAGGGACACCACTGGTGACTGGCCGCCAACCAGATTTTGCTCCATTAATCACAACTCGCTGGGCACGGCCATCCAGCCAGTTTTTAATCCAGCGGAGGGTACACTTGTCTACGCCGTGAAAATGATCAGAGGGCTGGAGCAGCTCTCCTGTGAAGACGGAGTGAGCTGGTGTTGTTCAGCTTGGAGAAAAGAAGGCTCTGGGGAGACTTTATAGCAGCCTTCCAGTACATGAAGGGATTCGCTATCAGGAAGAACAGTGGTAGGACGAGGGGTAATAGTTTTAAACAGAATGAGAGGAGATTTAAATCAGATACCAGGAAGAAATTTTGTACTGTGAGGGTGGTGAGACACTGGAACAGGCTGCCCAGAGAAGTTGTGGATGGCCCATCCCTGAAAGTATTCTAGGCCAAGCTGGATGGAGCTTTGAGCAACTTTGTCTAGTGGAAGATGTCCCTGCCTCTAACAGCTGGGTTGAAACTCAATGATCTTTAAGGTCCGTTCCAACTCTAACCATTCTATGTTTCTCCTTGATCAGGGAGAATTTTACATGTCACAGTAACAGTAACTTAAGACAACCTCCAGTTTACTATTTTGAATTTTATCACTTTTGACCCAATCTGTTCAGTGTCATAAAATCAGCTCCGTGGACACTTTTTGTACACTACTATACCTTTCACCAATACACTGTAAATTGATGAACAACACCACAGCAAACAGCACGTATCTTACATATCCTTATATATCTCATGAGGATTCATATGGCAATATAAAGACCTAGAATGTAGATCTGCAGAGTATTTGGCTGTCTTATTCTACCAGAATAGAGAGTTGCTAAAGGACCAGCATGGCCTCTATTTTTTAAGGTTTTGTATTCATAAACACTGAAAAGTTATTTAAGGATACTTCCTCCTTTAATGCTGTAAATAAAGACATGAATGCTTAACTGAAACAAACAAAAAAAGTACGAAAATCAGGCAATGTTTTTTTTCTGAGTTTTAGAAATGAAAGCATAAAACACAGAAAATCTGTCATTAAAATATCTTTTAAAGATAATCAACTTAGGAGCTGCCAGAGTTTCAGTCCTTATTTTTCATCACAAGTCTTTCTTTTAGCTTGATCAGCTTGGTTTGGGTATTTTTGTATATTACATTCAGATGAATTTGTCATTTTTTTCCAGACTGTATGATTTATTTCCATCAGTGATAGTTTGCTAGGCACAAAGCCTAGTACTTGCTGTGAGTTCAAGCAAAAGATGCAATTCAGCAGGATTAGATCAAGGCAAATATGAAATTAAGACCATATCTGTAACATATTTGAAAACAATAGTACTAAACTTCTAAGTTTCTAAACAGGCACTACAGAGAAAGTTTTTCACTAAATAGCAATAATAAGCATTTGACAAAAATGAGGTGCCAGAAGGATAGGAACAAAAATGTGAACTTATATGAGAAATGAAAGACTTTAAATAACATAAAAAAGAAGAGAAAAAAAAAAAAATAAAATATAAGAAAAAGGGAGAGAGAGAAACGGCTAGCATGGCCCTAAGTGATCAAATGCCCAGAAGAGCCAGAAACACCTTGTAAATAATAGATCTTTGAAACATTGACAGGTATTTAAAAAATGAATCTGAAAGAAAGTGACACTTAGTAAATGAAAGCTGTTCTAAGCAAGGCCAATATTCACAATTGAACAAAACATGAGGTTTAGATGCATTTTCAGGTTGTCCAGTAGTCTTAATAAATGAAGCATAACGTAACAGAATGAAGGGATTATGAGTAAGTGTGATTGCTACCAGACACTCAATAACAGCTGACCCAAAACCTTATACTGCAGGAAACTGAAAAAGATGACAGAGGAAAAAAATCAAACATACTACAGAATTTCTCATGGCCAGCTGAAACAACCATAACAGAATCAGCTGCCTGACAATTTTATTCAGAGGTCAAAACTTGAGAGAGTACCTCATAGTCAGGCAGAAAAATGACTACTTAAGATTTTTTTACCAAAGTCAAGTATTGTAATGGAAAAGTAATAGCTTAAAAATATTCTAAAATTTTCTCATGACTAGATGCAAATATACTTATTTGATACGGGAAACTCAGATCAAGGTCTTTATCTGTAGGGAAAGCAGAAGCAAATAGGGAGTCTCATCCAGTCTACCAGAAGCCAAGTTTGCAAGGACACTTAAAATGGATGCAATTGTCACCATCAACTAAATGACTGACCATTTAATTCTCCACTGGAGCATTACCCCGTCGGAAAGATCTCAACAAATTATTTACTTTCTGATTTTTAAAAAGCTATTTTCCCCCAGAAAAAAATGAGCATCTGCACCCAGGGACAAATAAAATGCATAGGGAAGTCTTGTTTTACATATCCTAGTTTAAACGAGTAGGAGTTGGGATGGTGGAAAATCTGTTGGCAGGCATTAGAAAACTATAGAATAGTGAAGTAGTTGACTACTACCTTATGTAAAAGTTTGGGCCCTATAAGAGATGTACTGTCTTGATGACAGTGAAATTAATGTCAGGATGACAGGACTGAAGAACGGAGCAGTCTCTAGTCTCATTCCTACAAACGGAACTCATTACAAAAATATACTGAATTCTATGAACTGGAATGATGGAGACTGGTTTATACAAGAGATGTTATTGCATGCTTCCTTTAAATGCAAGAAAATGTTACCCTCTTTAAGAGGGGGGTTTCAACCCTAACTTCAAATTACCCGCACAAGATTTTCAGTGGAGGTATGTCTTTGTACATATTTCTTCTTATAGCAACTGTCTTTCCAAAATATTTTTCTTATGTTGTCTATAAATACAATAATAATGTGTAACCTGATGTGTACAGACTCCTGTAAGTCTGTGGGGTACTTCCATATGTAAGTTTCAGCTTTCATTCACCATATAAAAACCATCTGGATACTTCTTTTTCATACTAACTTTTGGTGGTGTGGGTGGTTGGTTAGTCAAACATAATAACATTTTTTTGGTCCTAGGTATTATTTTCCTTGATTTCCACCCCTTCTGATTTTTCATTGCAAATTTTTACTGATGTAACATGTTACATAAATTATTTCTAAGCTCTTGCCAATACTATCAAAGGAGATGCTTCCCAGAGTAGGAATTTCTGTGAAATAATTTTTACGTCAGTTTAAATTGCTGCTAGCTTTGAAGGTAGAACTGGACTTCTTTGGTATTGATTACAGTATGGTATACAATTTGAAAAATTTAGCTATGTTAGCTTAACCTTATGGGTAAATCATTCTGGCTTTATACCAGAATGATTACACTGGAGAAAGAAAATGCAGTTGATAGACTGCGTTAGGGAAAAAGCAAACAAAAATGTTAATGTACTAAGGTTTATTGTTAAAAAAAAAAACATGCAGATTCCAAACCTCAAGTTAGAAAATACTGGACAGGAAGGTTCAGGCTTCTGTATGCATGTAGTCTCTAGATAGGGATTGCATAGTGCTTAATAATCTTGGTACTATGTCATTACTGGACTCTCATTTTGTGTTGGCCATCTTTGCATGGTAAAGTCTTGGGAGTAACAAAGATATAACTGCTATTTCACACATTCAAATATGGTTTCACATCAGTTCACTTGGGTCAATTGCCATGTTGTGAACAATAAAAGTCCCAGTCATAGTTGAATGAATTTAGGCCCATGACTTGTTACAAGCTTCTTAACACACTAAGTCTCACAGTGTTCAGATTACTGAAATATAAACTGGAAACTATGTGGGGACAAGAAGAACTTTTGATATGATGCTTTTTAGTAGAGAAATAATGGTTAAGGCTGAGACTCGAAGTATTTCCACGTAAGATTAAAAGAATCCACATTTAATACATGCAAAAAAGTGCTAATCTGAGGAATAAATTGAATTAGGGATTTATGACGCTCAATGGACTAGACTATTCTACTGCTGATGTCTTCAAAAGAGGTAGTGTTTCTAGCTGTATGATTCCTCATGCAAAGTGATAGGGTTTTTATCCAGAAGATGTGAGAAAATACTAGAATAGGTACACTAAAACACAGAGATAACTTTCTTTCAACATAATCTCACTGATCATGTCAATAAAAATAGATGTATCTTTCTTTTGTTACTATGTATGCTAGGAAATGCTTAGATAAAGGTACAATGGGAAAAGTTGAACAGAAAAGAACAATTCTTCCTCCTTTAATAGTTCCAAGTCATCCTTGGATTACCAGAAAACCAAATTGATTTTCCATTCCTGTAGTTTATGAAATCTTCAGGTCCTCAGATCTTTGTTAAAGCTGTGATGAACTTTCAATGTTAAGTGTTCATGTCACATTTGAAGAAACATTAAAAATACATGAGCTACAGAGAACTCGTAAATCAAAGTAGGCATTGTTACAGCACTTGAGGTATTATATTGCTGATATTTATAGTCAACATCAAGTAGAAAAGTCTAAACAAAAAAAAAAAAAACCAAACAAAAAAACCAAAATAACTAGAAAGAAAATTAGCTGCTGACCATGCTTAGGCATTCTGAGCAAGCAGAGTAATTTTAATAAGTGTATGACCAATGTATTGTACTGAATAAAGTCTGCATTTGTTACAGAAGGGGAAGTCTACCATCCCAAGACTTCTCCTGATTCTTGTGATTTGCTGTTGGATATGGACATCAGTATTCCTATGTTTTTTATATTTCCTCTTTTTCCTCAGCCATTGAATGATAACAGCACATATACATTAATGGCACCCACTAAACAATATAGTAAGAACATATAGGGACTTGTTTGGATTGTAAATTGCTGTTATTATAGGTTCTGTAACTTAATTACTGTAACGTTTTGTGACTGTCCCTTTAGGGTTTTTGCTCTTTTCCCTGTACATAATTGAGCTGGCATGTGTAAGTAGAATGTGTCAACAATAAAACTTTAAAGGGAATCTGCAGTATTTACAATAAGGATGGGTATAGTAGATTCATCTTTCACCTTCCTCCCATCTCAGATTTCAAATTCCCTCTTTCTTTTACTCCATTCCACAAAACCCTCCCTGCTGCTTGTAATCTTTGGCTCCTGGCAAACTTACTATGCTCTAAACTCCCACATGACAGAAAGCGAATTTTGAGAAGGTACTTTTTACTTTCAATGGTATCTCTTTCACCATGCTTAGTACATATGACAAAAGGGAAGCGATTTCTGCAGTTCCATAGGACAGGATGCACTCCTAATAAAACTCCTAAAACATTGTTTTCTGTCTGTTAATTAATTAAGTGACATCATCCGTGCCATGTTATTCTCAAATTTTGCTTCATGACATAATTAGAAAGAAATATTAAGAAAGGAGAAGTAAAACTTAGTTTTGTATCACATACAACTCTGACACATCATATTGCAGTCATGTACTAAACAATCCTAAAGAAAATACCTCACAAAATTAAATCATTATTTTTTGCAGTCTTGGTACGTTATAAGAGGTAATAACCTCCTTGAATTTCATGTGCCAAAGCTGGGGTGCAGACTACAGTACGCTATTCTAAAAAACTATCTAAACCAACTATCGGTACTAAAGGAGTGAGTGATACATGTCAGTGCACAATAAATAGCTAATGTGCTGAAGTATATTAGATGCAGTGTGCATATATGTGTATATATAGAATTGTCTAGGTTGGGAGGGACCTTTTGGATCATCTAGTCCAACCTAATTCTGTCAAAATGTCAACCTAATTCTGACAAAAAACATCTCTAAACCATGTCCCAAATCACCACGTCTACCTGTCTTTTGAATACCTCCAAGGACAGTACCTCAACCACTTCCCTGAGCAGCCCATTCTAATGCTTGATAACCCTTTCCATATAAAAATTTTTCATGATATCCAACCTGAACCTCCCCTGGTGCAACTTGAAGCCATTTCCTCTTGTCCTTTGTCCCCTTGTTGGGTTTCCATCGAAAGAAGTGCAGCCAGCAGGTTGAGGGAGGTGANCTTCTCCAAGCTAAAGAGACCCAGCTCCCCTAGTCTTTCCTAATATGGGAGATGCTCCACTCCCTTCATCAGCTTTGTGGTTCTGGCCTCGACTCTCTCCAGCAGTTCCCTGTCCTTCTTGAACTGAAGGGCCTAGATCTGGACACAATATTCCAGATGCGGTCTCACCAGGGCAGAGTAGAGGGGGAGGACAATCTCTCTCCACCTACTAACCACACCCCTTCTAATACACCCCAGGATGTATAAATCACTTAGAAGCTAGATTTTAGAGTGTCATTAAAAGTATTAATTACTTAATGTATGGTACCTTTATGTGTCTTTAAACCGCATAGGGCAAATTACAATGGTTTTTTGTAAGGTACATCTATAGCCTTGATGATCTCATAGTCCTGCCTTTCAGCATGCTTCCGACTTTCACTGAAAGACTGAATTCATTACAAGCAGGAAGTAGATTAACTGTACACAATTGGATACGCCTTTCACTAATGCAGTATAATTTAGCTTCAAGTATCAAAAGACCCAAAATTAATCCACAAAACAATAAGCAACTGCAATGTACTATAGATTTGGGAAGGACATTAAATTTCCATATTAAAAATGTATTTCTGTACAGCTTCATCCTTAGAAATGTTATAATTTTTATTTTAAAAATCTGACCATTTTCACAGACATACAATGTAACTGTATGCTAGCGTAAGGCAATGACACTTTCTATTAATGCACAGTATTGAATGCTCAAAGGAAAAATGGAACATATGATAAAATAATTGTACATTAAATCTTGGAAAAGCTTTATTAAGGCTCTTAATAGTGCTCTTGGAACTCTGCAGTCAGTTTGACTCACTATATGTCAATTTGCATTACCAATCACAGCTAAGAAATTCATTGGTGGACCTCAAATAAGAAATTAAGATTTCTCTTGCATGAAATGGAGTCAATACTCATTAAAAAATCAGATCCTTGTTAAACCATTTTATTTTTTTTCTGGCCAAAGTACACCAGATTAAGACTCTTTGGAAAAGGGACTAAAACATGAAGTGAGGTTGCAGAGCAGAATCTGCATCTTAAAAGTATCATCACTTATCAGCTATCTCTACCTTCCCTTTTGAGGAAGAAACCCTACTCAGGAATCAATGACTCTTTATAGCTTTGTCTGAAGTACATATTTTCTCCTTGCAGATAAGGTATGCACACTCAAATACAAAAATTAATAGCACAGGGAGATGTGTAGGGATGGTAGCTGTTAGTATGAACTAGATATAGTCTCAATAACTTGCAGCTAAAAATTTAGTTTGGAGTTGTTATGGTTGATGCACAGCATTTGAAAAAATTTTGTAAGATTCTGAACTATAAGCAAGACCTCTTCTTCTCTATTTTTACTGAGCTACAGCATAAAACATTTACAGATACATATTATTTGCAAGAGATGTTTTGATTCTGATTTTGAAGAAATTCACAAAAACATGCCCCCAAAACATTGTGAAGAGCACAAAGTAACAGTAGTTTTCAAAACTATTTTTCAAAGTGGGCTCAGAAAAAGCATTTCTATCTTCTACTGTATCCAAAACTACTATTCTCTTAAACATGAAAAAAAGTTAGAAAAATTCCAGAATGTCAATGTATTTTCCTCCCACGGAAAGCACTACTACCATGTGTGAGCAAACACCAGTACATTTTCCCACTGGTACCAAAACAAGGGAGGTTTGTTTATGAATAAACATTATACTTAGTATGAAAAACTTGGAAAAAAATATCTCTGTTGCCATATCCAAATTCACAGAAATTTCAATGACTGAAAGAACATTGCTACAACCAGAACCATAATGTTTAATTTTTCAGGTTCCAGTTTCAAGATACCTGCACTACAGTCTTCAGTAAATATCAGAACATTGTGGAAATTGCACAATATTCACCCATAAATAAATATTTATTTGAAATATTTTCACTGAAAAGTTGATTCTATAGATCATTGAAACACAAGAGACATGCAACATATTATCCCTATGCCCACTTTAAGGTGGTTTTCATAAAGTTAACATTTAACATTAACAAAAAAAAAACCCACCAAACTCTGAAATCCAAATAACAAGCATTTTTGAGGCAGCAATGTGCTTCATCAACAGATCACAAGCAGCAGGGAAAGCTCCATTTTGTGAACCAATTGATTGCCTGTTCTAAATAGGTCAGGCAGATCTGGTCACAAGTCCCAGCAGCTGTTCCTTACTGCTTGAATGAAAAATAAAATATTCTCAATCCAGACCTAAATGATGGCTGACTTCAGGACTATAGCAATCAAGCTAGACTTTTGCATGTGTGCAATACTCAGTACTGCTTAAAAGATGCAGTGTCTAAGCCAATCCATCCTTGAATGTCTGCAGTTATTTGTAGGGCAGGCAAATGCTCAGGTATCAAGATACAACAGACTCCTCTAGTTGAGGGCAGAACTGGCTCTTCATTCTGCATTTTAAAGAGTTGTATCTGGGCAGAGGAGGCATCTTTCTACACATTTTTGAACTGCTATCTGGTAGCAGTTTAAAGTGAAAAGCAAAATATACTTTACTTTTTCCCATTCTTTACCTCCTCCTCAGTATGTTATGCTTAATGATATTAGCAAATATAAAATGTAGACTAGAAAAGTAATTATGTATTTACTATGACCAAAAAGCTGAGGAGAAGCTATGATAATAAGAAAGTACTCAAGCAACAAGATTTTCAAAAAACTAATTATAATGATGGATTGTATTTAATTATACAATGATGCATAAAGGATACTTTTGTTTTTTACTATAGCTTCTTTGCTTACGCCCACACCAAAGTTTACTGAACACCATATTTCCCCATACTCAGGTCAATTGATTAGATAAAGCTATTCGTTATCATTTTAGAATAATTAGCAAGATTAGAGTAGACCTGCATCTCCTCAAGGGACTCACTTAGTCTAAATATATGGCTTTTTCTTCTGGATCTCAGAGCCTGCCCTGCTGGACTGAGATTTTGAATTTATTGTATGCCCTCCAGAAAGCAGTTTGTTTTCCAAGGGTCATGGCTGTTGCTGTTAAGCCACAACAGACAAGAAAATTGTGGCCTTACCTGTTAAACAGACATGCTGATTTGGATTGACATCACTCTGTTGTTATAAAACACATAATTAACTTTATATCAGCAACTTTTATTGTTACGAAAGTGGAAAAAGCCAACAATGATAGGCACTGAACTTGGTATAGGAAACTCTAAGGCTTCAAGGTGTAGTAATATTTATACAAAGCTACTTGGTAGAAGTTGTCTTTAATTCATTGTCCGGCAAGTTCATTCTGTTGTCGATTAAGGCCAAATAACTTTATGTGCAAGGCAAAAGTGGTTAGCGTTGTATGTCAATATTTTTAAAAATATTTGCTTGTATGATTAAAGCTAGATTGCATGGTTATTTCTGTAATGAGGGGAAAACGAACTAAATAAACCATACTATGAAAGAGCTCTTCTGTACACCGATCAGGCTCACAAAAGAAGACCAATGTCAAACCCCAGGTATTTTAATTGTACAGGTGATTTTAGTTGTTAAGTTTCTAACTTAAACTTGTATCCAGTCAGATTGCAGGTCTGCAAGTACATACATGAATGGTGTCACCGATTTAACTGAATGAGAAAGCAAATAATTTTCAGCCCAGTAAAGATTACTCTTGTGATAGTAGTATGACACAAGAGCGTAAGGAGTATTCCCGTGTATCTTCTTGTTTCTAAATTAAAGCCTTGGACACCAGCCTGATAAAGGTACAGCATTTTATGGGTAAGGAATCAACCCTTATTGAGTACAGCAAAAATAGCAGAGAATCTACCATTATATTTGCCATATATCAAAAGCTGACTTTCCTGAACTGTGAACTGGAAGATGCTCTGATTAAAATTCATAAACTGTTTTAAGTAAATTTTATATACCTTGCACCTAAGTTAATAAAGACATAGGACAGCAGAAGTTTAATATAATTGATACACAGACGCAAAATTCACATCTAGGTAGTATTTACCTCTCTACAACCCTTCGACAACACCTCCAGAAAACTTAAGGAAAAACAGATACTGATCACTCCATTGCAGTAGCGAAAAGTGGCAGAAGAAGTAAGAGCACTACCAGAGCGCTTTGCTGATGAAAACTGCTTATTTCCCTGTACAGAGGTGCTTTTTATCAACTGACACTGCCAGACTCTTCTGCTGCAGGTGGCCATTAATTCTGGCCTGTCTTTTGCTGCAGAATTTTTTCCTCTGGACACTGTTGGTTGCAGTTTTTCCACAGATGGTCTGTTTCATTGAAATAGTGAAATCATTTGTGAGTTTCCAGCAAGGCATAGATAAGAATACTGGTTTAACTTTTATTTCACCGATAATTTTATTTTACTAATATTATTATACATATTTAATATTTTCTACAGGATGTCTATGTAGAAGTGTAAATAACGAGTGATGCCTCACCATGCACATAACCTCACTTTTATTTTCTGTATTCTTAAGTATTAATATTGCACTGCTGAGGTCCTTAAATTAACAGGTTAAGAGAAATCCAACAAGCCCACAGGATTCAGCAGCTGTATTAGAATATACTAGACAAAAACCAGAACTAATAGCTTTACATTACAAATTTATCATCATAAAACATAGCGTCTTCAGTATTATTTCTTAACTGAAACAGAGAACTCTGTCAGTATTGGTTTCAGCAATTTCTTTTGTCATGAACAAAGTATGAAATCAAGATTAAAATGCACCCCAAGTACTCACTGAAAACCTAAGATACAGGTTTGGCATGACAATAAAAGTCTTCTCATGGATGAATAACAGAGTATGACTTTTCATAACACTTAGCACTTGCAGAACACGGAAATGTGCAAACATTAGTTCTCATAATTGTCCTACAAGGTTAGATAAATATTGTTTGTTAGAGCTAAGATTCAATATCAGGATATCTTTCCTTACATTCATCTCTGTATTTTTAGATATTTAAAAAAATAAGGTCCTTGAAAATAAGCTTATTTAATGAGAAGATAATTAACTTGTGGAATTTATCTTGAATTTAATTTGAGAGATTTTTATGAGAAAATGTGCTTCAGTGATACCATGCCTTGATTTCTAAGTACTTAATGATGAGTTTTAAAATTAAAATTGAAAGGGTCATCTTATAATAGTAATAGAAGAACACTGAAGATGAAAATATTATTGTTTAGCACCTTTATCCAGCTTTCCCCACATCTGTGATTTTTATTCTGTCTCTTTACTCCTTCGTTCCACCCCCCACCTCCTTTTCCCTTCTCATCCCATGGTTGTTTTGTGAGTTGTCATTGAAGGCTGAAATAGATTTATATTGCCAATCCAAGGACATTTCTCTAGGTCTGAAGTGTAGGTCCTGCTGAAACAGTTTGAATAGTGAATGAAAAAAAATAATAAAGAAGAAAAAACAACAACACAACCTTTATCTTTTGAAACAGATGCAGCTTCAATATCACTTCATTAAACAAAAATCATTGGATATACATGAATTTTTACAATAGCTTGAATCTATTTGTACTTTTGAAAGCTGTGTTGATTTGCAGCATTTACAGAGATCCAAGGTAATTACTGTAGGAAGTAATTGATATGGCTGGCAATGATATAATGAATGACACTTGAGTTTTTCAGGGATGTGAAGTGCGAATTAAGTGGCTTTGAATGTATTGACAACCTTGGGTATGTGAA
>VXBJ01001354.1:5192-15229 GCA_013400055.1 Nycticryphes semicollaris | reverse complement strand
TTTTTTTTTGTTTTTTTTTTTTTTTTCATGTGGTTGGACTCGATGATCTCAAAGGTCCCTTCCAACCACTAAGATTCTGTGATTCTGTGATTCTGTGATTGTGAGCAAGACATGCACAGGAGACAGCAACACATGTGGGATCAATTAAAGAGTTTTGTGCTTTATAAATCGCCTTCTCAAGCCAAAGCCCATGCCTCACAGAAGTACAAGATAGTCCTGAAATTACAGACATGTATATCTCAGGTTGGGAGGAACCAAGTTTTGTTACAATTAATCCTTGCTGTAATGTGTAGGACTTATTTTTTGAAATGTCTTTTTAAGTTAAAAAATAAAATCACGCAACAGAGTATTTCTCTCTCATTGAATTTTTTTAAGTCAATTTGTTAACAAATGTGTTATTCATAAAGACTTATTTCTGCTGTTTAATGCATACACCCTCCACGAGGAAGGTGTGGCTTTGAGTGTGAACTACATTAAAAAACAAATAAAAATGGTGTAATCACTGCTGACTCACCCATCCAGCAATACCAGATATTAGGTTTCTGATTAAAGCATGTTACTTCATTTCTGTTGTACTTGCTGAGTTGCCCTACTGCATTTAGTGACACTAGTGAGTCTACTTCTGAAAGCAATGGTGTCTTAAAGAACACAAAAATACAATCACTTCCACATGAGTTAATGTATAAGTTCAATTACAGTTTAAGACCTCCATCATCTTGAGTTGGAGCATCTCAAAGAGTTAGAAAAATCCAATAATTAACTATATTTTTTTATTACACAAATTCTAATAAATTAAAAAATAAACTGGCAATTCTTACCTAACATGACTGAGGACTGCATATCAGAATGAACTCAAATAAGGTTAATCATAATGTTTAGCTCTATTTTCTGTGGAAAAAAAATTCTGTCAAGAAAGAAAAATTACAAAACCCAGATGCATGCACACACAAAAGCCAAGGAGAAAACCACATCATTACCATTTATGTTTCCCATCAGTTTCAAGTCACTGCTGATCATGCAAATGACAGCAAATACTACAGCAAATGGCAGTGCTATGGAAATGATGAGAGGTAGAGTCATCTGTTAAGGGAAGCTTTCTCCCAAAAGTCCTAATTTTACATTTTGGTTTTTATTTGAACTGGCATTTGAATACACACACTTTTCCTGTGTGTTTTGCCTTGCATAAAGAAGAAGAAAAAAATTCCACAAGAGAAACAGAGTAGTGAAGGACAAGCACAGCCTTCTGCCATGAAATTTGAAGTGTAATACAGCACAGAGTAAGTGACAAGAATTATTTTATATGGAGATTTGATGTTCCTCTGGAGTCTGTTCTACTTTTCCCCCATTAATCCCTCTCAACAATATGCTAATGAAGCCTAGGTCACTGCTTTGTTAAGTATCGTTTAAGGAGCTCAACATAGAAAATGCATAATGTTTTTCCATCCCATCTATATCTTTACAGTGTTTATTATATTTTTATGTCTTCTTTAAATTGGATTGTATATCTCTGTCAATGAAGATACCATTTGTTTTAAACGATATCAAGTATACCTCAGACAGCATAACAAAACATACAGAAACAAGTGTTTGGTAGAAACTAATACAGGTAATAAAATTGTACCTATCAGCAGAAAAATTTAACCCCATGTCTTTCCCTCATCATCACAATGCATNGAGGGGGGGAAAGCCATTATAGAATAAATTACTCAAGATATCTAGGACCAAAGAGAACAGCAAGAACACACAGAAGAAGCAGCTGAGTGGTTCAGGCACTTAAAGGGTAGCAAGGGAGCTCTGAATTATCTGCTCCCAAAACCGTTTCTTAGCTTGTTTGCTCCTGAAATTAGTATAACAAGGGTTTAAATTAGGACATAAACAATCCTGAGAGCAGTCACTAGGGCAAGTAAACTCTTCATCCTGCCCAAATGTCATTATTACCAGGGCAGAAAGTCAGGGAGAAACCAGGCTAGTCTTAAATTACTGGCAAGATCTGTGCAGTAGTACAACACAGAGCACTGAAGTTTACCTTCATTGAACCTGAACCTATGGTTTAATGGTTAGTACACTTTTCAGCTTCAGGGGAATGCTAAACCCACAACCTGGATTTAGCCATAAGAAGCGTGCAAGGTAATATGTTAGATCTACCACTAGAGCCTTCCATATCCATATTTAAAATGAGAGACCCAGACCCTGCTTGGTTCCTTGGAACAACAGGAGTTACGGATTTGGAGAGGAAGTACATGATCAGAATTGCACAGTGATGGAAACACCTTCCAGAAATCTTTATTCAGAGACTCAAGGCCTAGAAATTAGTAGATTTACAGTGAAATTCCTCTCACCAGTTTAGCAGTCAACCTTCTTGCNAGCTCCTTTGAGCTACAGCCACTGTCATCCAAAGACAAAATTGCATTTCCATTACAGACAAGACATATGCTCCTGCCATGCTAATAACCTCTCCTACTGTATTTCAGAGTATACCAGCATGTTGCTAACTAAATAAAATCAAAGGGTAATGTTAACATCTACAGAATGCTTCATCAAAGCCTGGCATAGCAGGTCTCTTGTCCCTATGAGATATTAAGAAAGTTATCCAAAAAGGAGTACTGAAGCCCAGCAGCTGGCACACTCAGTGGTTGCCCTCACTTAAAATGGGGTGGTCTATTTATCCTTTTAAATTCCAAAAAAAAAAAAAAAAAAAAAAAAACAGCCAAAAAAACCCCAAACCATTTAATTTTAACTGCTGCATAACTGAAAAGTGAAAACTTTAAACAAATTTAGGATACAATCCACTGTAATATTATACCTGGTCTAGTGGAAGGTTGATCTTTATGGTCCTTTCCAACCCAAACCATTCAATGATTCTATGATTATGTTCTTCTGAAAGTTAATACTCAAAAGCTTAGATATTCGTAGAAAACCAGAACAGAACAGAAAATTGTCCCCTTTTNTTTTATCCTTTGAGCAAAATATCTAAACATTGGTATCTGTACTGCTGAATTTGAAAGTTTTAAAATTCAAAGTCTAGTCCACGTTGCTTAGGATATTTCTTTTTTTTTTTTTTTTCCCTGATTAAAAAAACTGCTTAGAAATAAGCCTTACACTTAAAAAATACTTAAGTTACCCACTCTAGCAGAGGCAGCTTGTTCAATATTCTTTTAATGAGATGTTTGGATTTTTAAATTGTAAGCCCATTTCTTACACAGCCATTGCAAATTGCTGTCCCCCTTTTCACTGAGAATGGGGGTTCCAATGTNCATTTTCTCTGACTTCCTCCCCAATAGCCCTCCATTAAACTTGCTATTTCTTACCTTTGCTGCTTCTACTTTGCCACAATGTTCTACCTGCAGTACTCCTCACACCAGCCTGCCCCTCTGAAATGCCACAAGCTGCTGCTCACAAGACCACAAGCAGCTAATTGCTTCTAGATGTCTGCTGAACCTGTACAAAGTGAGGGGTTGGGGTACAAGGTACCCCTTAGAAGTACCTGCTATCTGGGTTCTTTCTGTCTCATTTTGGGGAGCCTTGTTTCTTTTGCTGTTTTCTCCACCCTAAAAATACTGCAAATCCTCAGATGTTTGCACATCTTAATAACTTCGTGCTATGTAATTATCATTAGATTTGAAAGCTTCTTCACCTGCATATCATTGTAGCACAATAGCCTCTAGCTGTTGAAAGAGAGGTCAGAGAAAACTAACCTGCCATTAATGACTTAATAGTATTTTTAGGGCATAACTCTCAGTACAATAAAGGAGATAACAGCAAAGAAAGAAGCTCAGAGGAAAGCGTTCAACAGCAAGAAGAGGAGGATAGTGATGGTGACAATAACAAGACTTAACTGTACTAAATATTTGAAAAGTGCATAGGAAATCACAGAAAACATAAAGATAAATATCTTATTTTATAATTAAAAATATTTTGTAATCAGAATAGTTTGATTACAACTGTTTAATTATATGTAACTTTATTTTGAATATATAGGTGATCCATAATATTGTAGAGTCCTGTATCTTCTCATTCACGGATTACTAATATTACTTAGACCATAATTAAGGGAATGTTAAATGAAAAGAAGACAAATAAATGGTCTAAATCATGCTGTACATACTTTTTCCTGTATTTTATAGTCAGTAACATTGACGAAAATGAATTGTATTAAAAATTAAATTATCCAAAACATCTGCGTATGTTAGCAAGGGTTACTAAATCATATTTGTGTTAGTTACAATTACAATATCACATCTTCCCTCAAGTTTTCTACGTGCTACATGCATGTGGTAGGACATATACAATTTTTCCGGCTTCTTCCATTAGTCTGTCACACCCTAGACTGAAAAGTGCTGTAATAAAAGATAAACCAGCTGCTTTTCTTCAGCTTCACCACTGTCTTTTGGTAGCCTTTATGATAATAAAAGCTACAAGAAATACTTGAATTCCTAAATATAATAGGAGAACAAGTGGCAATAACTATGCAATATTTTGAAAAAGTACTTGGCTTTATGTATTTTCTTTTTCCTTTCTTTTAAATTTAGAACCAGTTGCTAATGATGCCAAACATTCATTGCCTCTGTTCACTTTATAGCACACGTGTTGGGGTATCACCTTCTATTGGAAACTAATTAGTTCTGTTTCAAAGTTAGTTTCACCAATTTCAAGGCACCCACAGAGTGAAAGAAAGGTTTGGACTGAACATGTCATATAGGGAAGCAGTGGACAAGAGTATTTTATCCACATTGTTCTGAAAGGAAAATAACAGCTCTGTAGAACATCTAAAAGAGCTTTATGCTACCTGAATATTGAATAAATAAATTGAACAGCTCTAAATTTAACAAAGATGTGCTTTCATTTCAAATACATGAGTTTTGAAATCAGTCAGGTAGGTGAAGAAGTGTTAAAAGTTTCATCTACCTCTACCTCTTATCATGCCATTTGTAGCAGGTGTTTTTTTTAAATCATTGACATGGTTCAGGATTAAATCATACTACATGTGAAAGCAAAAGGGAAAAAGAGCAAGGATTTAACACCTAGACTTCTGTTTTTGAAAATTCACATCATGAAAATTTTGCCCCTTTCCTTTGTCAGTTTGAATGTGTTTCTATTGCTAAAGGGATAGTTAGCACTAAACTTAATGCAATGAAACTAGTGAAGCTCTGAACTCACTTGAAACATTTTTGGTGGGTAGAAGAGACACACAGATATCTTCTGACTGATCTCCGTGGCAGTGAAATGTAATGCCACCTTGGTTTTCATTTCCAGTCTTAGAATTCAAATCTTAAAGGTAATGATGAATGTATAATGAATTGGCTGAGGCCGATTGTATGAGATTCAATAAGGCCAAATGCCTCATTGAATGCAGGTCCTGCATTTTGCTCACAGCAACCCCATGCAGCGCTACAGGCTTGGGGAAGAGTGGATGGAAAGCTGCACAGCAGAAAAGGGCCTGGGAGTGCTGGTGGACAACTGGCTTAACATGAGCCAGAAGTGTGCCCAGGTGGCCAAGAAGGCCAACAGCATCCTGGCCTTTATCAGGAATAGCATGGCCAGAAGGAGTAGGGAAGTGATCATACCCCTGTACTCAGCACTGGTGAGGCCTCACCTAAAGTACTGTGTTCAGTTCTGGGCCCCTCACTACAAGAAGGACATTGAAGTGCTGGAGTGTGTCCAGAGGAGAACTACCAAGCTGGTGAGGGGTCTAGAGAGCAAATCCTATGAGGAGAGGCTGGGGAAAGTGGGCATGTTTAGTTTGCAGAAGAGGAAGCTGAGGGGAGACCTCGTTGCCCTCTACCTCTACGTGAAAGGAGGCTGTAGAGAAGTGGTTGTTGGCCTCCTCTCTCAGGTGAATAATGACAGGACCAGAAGAAATGGTCTGAAGTTGCAGCAGGGGAGGTTTAGACTGGATATTAGGAAGAATTTCTTTACTGAAAGAGTGGTCAGGTACTGGAACAGCCTGCCCAGGGAGGTGGTCGAGTCACCATCCCTAGAGGTATTTAAGACACGTGTAGATGTGGCACTTCAGGGCCAAGATTGTAGGGACTGGGTTGTGTTTCTGTGTATGGTTGGAGGTCCTTTCCAACAGTAACAATTCTGTGATTCTGTGATACTAAAGCACTTACATTGTTACTAGGGTTTAACTGATAGACTTTTTCTTCTGTAATAAAACCTGTCTTCCTATAGTGTTGATGTAGCCTGGGTTACTTATAGATAGTTTCATTTATCTACTCTCTCCCATATCTAGAAAACTCACCCAGAAACCAGCCATTCAAATCTACTTATTCCTTGGAGTTGTTATGTGATAATCCCCTCTGGGAATTAAAACACATCACTGGATGTTGAAGTTGGTGATCAGCAGTTAAAACACTTGGGGTTTGTTGGGGTAGATGCTCAGCAGTTCATTTCTTATCATATTTTATTCACATCTAATTGTGCAGGTTGTCTTCTTTGCTAAATATTGAAAGTTAAATGTGCCTGTTATTGCTGAATATCTATTTTATTGTCTTAAAATCATGACAGTTATATATCACTAACTGAACTTTTGACAATATTTGGGAATGCTTTCAGTTTTATCTTCAGACATTGAGATGTATATCTGAAAAAACACACCCTTGGAATAAATTACTTTTCAGAAGATACTATTTCCTTCAAGTAACTTCAAGATAATTTTATAGACATCAATACTTCAGGACTTTTTGTCACTGACTTGTTATTTTTCTATATTTTTCCAACAAAATTAATTACTTTTTCAACCTTCAACCAAAAGCTCAAAAACCTCTAAAATAATTCCTTTCTTTCTGAAGTCTCCAACATAAAGGAAATGTCACAAATCCAGATCAGAAGTGAGGGCAAATGGGTAAGGCAAGATGAATGTCTGTGTAACCCCCCTTCCGGCACACTGAGCTGCATTGTTTGTTTATTAAGAGAGACACTGGGAAGTTGTCATTTACTGCATTTAGTTTGCTCTGTTTTGATGGTACAGGATGCTCTTTTGCTGTTCAGCAGCTAGATGGAAATGAAGGAGTCAATATATAAACTTTACGAAGTAGGGAAACTAGATATAGTTTTCATTTATTTTACAAGATTTTTTAGCAGACTGACCTTGTTGCTCCCATTTTTAATGGATTAAAATATATCAATACACAATTTAAGCAAGATTTCTGAATAAGAGGGCATGCCTTTTATTTTAAATGATGTTTTCTGTGCAAATCAAATCAACTTTTTAAATAGAATTTTCACAAAGTCTATCAAGCTGTACATAATCCTCTCAGGAAATCTGATGTACTAGATCCTTTTTAATGCTTCACTGCATCATGAAACAAAGATGCAAGAATTTCTCTTGCGGATTACATAGTTTATTATAGTGATATGTTACACAGACCTTCAACATTAATAAATACAAAAAAGAATAACTACTCTTGATCTAAATAATTTAGATTTTATTATTTCCAGGGTGTGTTTTCTGCAATATTTAGAACTCCCAGAACCCCCAGTTTTGGCTTTACATATGACTGCACTAGGCAGCTGTGCATAACACTATCCCTCAGAAAATCTCTAGACTTTCCAGTCCTGTGTCCTAAAAGCTCTCCACTCTACAGAGCCTAGTCTCCCCTTCCCATTCACATTTATTGCTCTCCCTTTTCCTGTTTTCACCGTATGTTGAAAAAAATTCCCTATTAGCTTTTCCTAGCCTTTTCATCTTTTTGCTATGGGACTCAAACAGTACCTTTAATTGCAGATACACTCCTATATTTCTAAAATGTTCAGAGAAAACACTTTATATATTAAAGACAAAGAGCACTTTGACACTTTTCCTAGTTCCTGGACTGAAATAACAGTGGCTGCCCCATCCATGGAAGTGTTTAAAACCAGGTAGGATGGGCCTTTGAGTAACCTGGTTTGGTGGGAGGTGTCCCTGCCCCTGGCAGTGGGTCTGGAACTCGACGATCTTTAAGGTCCCTTCCAACTCTAACCATTCCATGATTCTATGATTCTTCATTTATAGTATTTTTGTCTCAAAATCTCTCAGGTCTTTAAAGTGCTAGAAGAAAGTAGCAAGTGTACTGCAATTACCAGCCTTCCATCTTTCAAGGAGCTCAGTTGGTTTCTAATTTTCTGGGGCTAAGAATACTACTTTTAGTAAACTTGTTATCCAAGTAACCTTGCATGTTGCAGCTAGAGTAATATATTTTCCATATAGTCAGAAGCCATCCGGGTGTACTGGTCTCACAGTGAATAAAACAGTCTCTGTGATATTTCCTTTTAAAAATTGGTAGTTTTTATCTGAAACAAGAACAACATACATTCTAATTCTTAATGAAGAAAGTTTAGAAATGGACAGTTTTCATCATAGCCAGACCAAAAGATAATTTTTACAGCAGGGATAAGGTGCAGTTTATGTGCTGATCTTTATTCATAGCTGCAAGCAAACTGCCCATTAGTTGTTCAATGTACCTGTTGTGAGAATAAATGAACTAGCAGTACTTGAACGAAGTATCTGAAAATAACTAACCAGGCTAGAGATAATTCTGCTGTACGGCTAAATATCTTGGAAGGTGAAATGAAATAAGAAATTTGAGCACAGCCTTCCATCTTTCTCTCAATTTTTAAATTGAGAAGTAGATGCAGAAATCACATTCTTAAAAAAAGTTTATCCGTTCTTTTTATACAGATGAGGATGGTAGCTACTGTTACACAATACACTGACTTCAACATTACTGTTTTTTACATAAGCTAACATATTTTTTTAAGTTGACTAAGTTCTCCTGTTTTCCTCCCAGAGAGTCATAGTATGGAAATTTGGGTACTAATAAATTCTTTCTAATAGTTTCCTATAGCAATGAGTGGAATAACTATTTGGGAGTTCTGCATTTTTGAGTTCAGAGTTATTTTTCCTAGATTTTTTTTCTTTAGTGAATATTCTAGTATATATCTGAAATAATTTTGAAATTGCAAGTCATGAAGGGAACCATAAGATACACCATATTCTGACATCTTACCACATGTATTTCTAGTATTTTTGCACTCCAAAGACTTTTTTTCTTCAGGTTGTATAAAAGGGAATTTGTGTATGCAGTTCATAAAGGAAGAGAGTGGAGCTATAAAACTTCCCAAAACTACTTCTAAGAGTTTTTCTGTTTATTTGTATGTACATTTTCAAATTATAAAGTAATGTGTCACAAAAAAATATCAACATGATTCAGTGGTAGGGTGTTTAGATGATATTTCTGCTTTCTTCATTTATTCAGCGAATAGGCATCTTCAGGGTAAATCTTTTGTTTATCCTCCAGGGGCTTGATCTGCTCATTTACATTTTATTATTACTACTTTTATGCTGAAATCTTACCAGTTTTGTAGTGGAGACAGAATTTATGCAAGTTTCCCTAATTGTTGCCTGAAGTACTTCCAAAGGGATGTAGAAAGGTCTAGAGAGCCCTTACTAAAAGACAGAAATGAAATTATAAGTTTTGAAGAGTACTATCTTTGCAATTTTCAATCTTAATATCAATTTTTTTTTGGAAGAACAAAGTTCATTACAATATGTTTGAGAGGTTAAACATAAAAAAGTCTGGTGGTAGGTCACAGCTGTAAAGATTTAATTCTACTTCTTTTATGCTTAATCTTCCACCCTCACTTTCTACTGTGAGAATCTGCAAGATAATGAGCCATAGTCTTAACAAAAAGGACAACAAATGGAACAAATACTGTTAAGTACACTTTGAGGCAAATGTGATGGATCACATATCTTTTATTTACTGGCAGTGTAAATGTTTCCTTTAGAGGCAAAAGATTTGTGTGTGTGTGTGCTATTGTGTAAACCTGGGTGTAAATTACTTCAATACTTGTTTGATTTTTTAGGCAATTTTAGTACCAGCTCTAAAGAAAAGGTTTTTATGGTTCTCTGTGTCTTACAGTGAAACAGATAGAGCTGTAATTCATTTTACATAAAAATCAGTAAACAGTTTTACTCTCGAAACTTTCATATTGAATTTATTTGTAATTTTTTTAACAATATTTGATAAAAAACTTGACATGCATTCTTCTGTTAC
>VXBJ01001353.1:37528-55827 GCA_013400055.1 Nycticryphes semicollaris | reverse complement strand
TCTTTGTTACTAAGAAACAAATTCAAATCCATTAGAAAAAACAAATTCATTACTTATATGCTTTGTCTATGTGGGAGAATGTCAGAAAGTGTACTGCCTTCCTCATAATATGGTTCATGACAATGGTAGTGAGAGTCCGTTTGGCTTAGTTAATGTGTGACAAATCCTGTTCAGACAACTTGTAACTCTCAGATCTTGATTAGAAAAATCACTGTACAAAAATAACTTTTCAGAGTTTGTTTTACAACTTGTATTTTTTTCATTTCACAGTTTAATAATTTTGTTTATTGATTGTTTTGTTGCCTATGGATACAAAAGATAGACATGTTTAGAAAAATGTTACATATATTTGCAGCCTGAATGAGGATGAATACCCACACATACACAGAAACCAGTTATATGTAAATAGGTCATATAAAGACAGAAGATGTCCTTATTATTATCTAAGAATCCATAAAACTTACATATAATTTTTAACATCAAATATGGTAACTGGTAGAGTACTAAATTATATGTGGGCTTGGTTAGGGATTTCTAGCAAGTTCTCATTTCCAATGAGAGCCTGAACTCTAAACCTAGAGATAAGTCTAGACAAAACCTAGAGAATCCTGATCCCCTTCTGTACTATGATGGTGTTAGACTCCTGCATTTGTTTGCATTTTTTTCAGTTTTACTTTTTCAGGGAAAAAAATGTATATAAACGGTGTGATAGTAGAGTTAGTCAGTAAGAAGAAAGACATAAATTTATCTCCTGCTCCTCAAGATCTGATGTAAGTATTTGAAGGTAAGTTTTCTGGTGCTGAAGAAGAATATATATATATATGCATTTTACTTGTATACATATGCATGTGTTTACTGTAGATATGTACACAATCCTTGAAAGTGGATTATGGAGTCAATATGTCTTGAACTGATTAACTTTTGTCATAGTTTAAAGAAGAGAAGCTGAAGGAAAACTGTCAAAACAAGTAGTCATTTATTAGCTGTGATAGATTAAAATCAATTAGGTCAAAACAGTGATTTGAATTTAGACTTTTCACCTTTCTTGAAAGTATGAAATTTGCTATTTCAAGGATCCCTCTCCCCGCCTTTCTTGCTCTTTATTATTTTCCTTTGTTTAAAACCTTGAATAAAGAAAAAATTGAGCAATTGACCTGCATAATTGAAATTTCAAAAAGCTTTGTGGGACAGTAATATAATTTTACATGCATTTCTACTTTTTCCCTATGATAAAAATAAGTGGAACTGAACGACTTGTCTGCTTTTCAAAATAGAATGTAAATGATATTAATAGTTTTTAATCCAAACTACTAAGCTTTTCAAACACAATGGAAATAATGTCTATGTAAAAGAACCACGATTATTCCACTACTCAATCATAAATATTTAATTCTTTGCTCAATCATAAAGAAGCTTTAGAGACAAAAAAGACTTTCCTCATGTATGCAATATGATTACACTCCAGGTCAAGTTATAAAAGAAAATAAAAATCTTTGTACTGTGCAATTTAAATGTTGCTTTATGACATAATTATGATGATACATTTATAATTTATGCAAAAATATCTGAAAGTCTGACAGGCAAAAGGATATTTAGAGTACCTTGAATGTTCAGAACAGAAGAGATAAGAGTGATGAATTACCAGTGATAACAAATAAAGAAAATCAAGGTACAATTTTCTTCAATCTTTTATTATTTTTATTGTATATATTGTACTAATGAGTCTTCTGTAACATGTTGACTATGTTCATTCTCTTTAGGAAATATTAAATTAATTCAGATAAAAATAAATTCTAGGCTTACAATCCATTTTATATATTGTCCTTGATGCATAGCAGTCAGGCATTAATTCTGTGATAGCCACTGCATAACTCAGAAGGGACTCTGAATTGGAGTATCTAATTTGAATAGAAATTAGAATTCTTTTAAAGAGACTCAGAAAGGACAAAACTCTTAGGAAAGAAAAAAAAACCCAAAAACCACAAACAAAATACCGAAAAGCAAAATCCTCGGAAATGGTTTTGAATTATTGATCAAGTTGCTGCAGAATCATTTTTAGAAAGAAGTCAAATTACAAAAGCTTTTTTGTATTGCTGGGATGAAGAAATGTTCAATTTCTTTCTTCCCATTTTCTTAAGTCACACTTTCTAGGGAGGATATTTTGATGGCACCATTTAGCTGTCTCATTTATGAAAACAAAAAAAATCAAAACAAAACAAACAAACAAAAAACCCAACAAAACCCACACCACTAACCAACCAACAAATAACTTGCTTGTTTTATATAAAATGTTTTAGGAAGGACATGGACCCATGGGAAAGGGTCCAGTGAAGGGCCATGAAGATGATCAGAGGAACGAAGAACCTCTCCTATGAGGACAGATGGAGAGAGCTGCGGTTGTTCAACCTGGAGAAGAGAAGGCTCTAGGGAAGATCTTATAGCAGCCTCCCAATATCTGAAGGGAGCCTACAGGAGAGCTGGAGAGGGACTCTTTATCAGGGAGTGTACTGACAGGACAAGGGGTAACAGTTTTAAATTAGAAGAGGGGAGATTTAGGTTACATATTAGGAAGAAATTCTTTACTGTGAGAGTGGTGAGACACTGGAAGTTGTGGATGCCCCATCCCTGGAGGTATTCAAGGATGGGGCTTTGAGCAACCTGCTCTAGTGGGAGGTGTCCCTGATCATGGTAGGGGGGTTGGAACTGGATGATCTTTAAGGTCCTTTCCAACTCTAACCATTCTATGATTCTATGATTTCCAGTTAAAAATTCCTGTGAAATTACATTAGCATAATTTTTTATTAAGGCTATTTAATTTTCAGTTTCTGATTCTTATGTTTCTATTAATCTCACGATTTCATCTCTAGGTTTTATAGGAACTGTGTAAACCTATCTAATCCATATATGGTTACTGTACAAAATACCTAAGTATATAAATTGAAATTTACTCTCCTTGAAGGTAGCTACACTAATTTTTGGCGTTTTGTCTTTCAGGATGTCAAAATGATAATGTAAATAAAAAGGCTTTTTACACACTAAGGCCCAGGTTTTACCGCTAGACCATAAATATACCTGTGGATGTATATAATATTTGTAGATATACTTGTTAGGATCTACTATTTGTAAGGATTGAATGTAAGGATCCAAAATATCTATAAAGTACTTTCTTCATCGTCCCTCCTTGGGTAAATTAGAATGAAGATGTTTCTCTTGTCTTAAAGATAGACAAACTTAATTTTTTAGGATAAAGCCTCACTCTGTGAATCACTCCACTGAAATATTGGGGCAATCAATGATATAATATACATCTATATTTGAATCACAGAGATAAAAATTAGTCTGTGGTACATGAGAAGAAGGGGTTTGTGTGTGTGTATATGCATTGACTTTTTAATAACCTTCTCAAGAATGAACTCAAAACCATTTTCTTTAAAACATACTATCTTTGACATCTCTGAAATTTTTATTGCTTTTGCCAATTGTATGAGTGTAATAGGATCAGAACTGAAAAGGCCATCTTGCATGGCCTATAATGACCAGCTTAAGACTGGAATAGACCACCTTGTTTTTACTCCATGTTCTTTGTATTTTATTTATATTGCAAAGTTTTGACAGCAGGGGAGCTGCAAGGCTGGCTTCTGTGAGAAGACACAATATGTGCCAGTTCCAGCTGCCTCTAAGATGGAATGGCTACTAGCCAAAGCTGAGCCAGTCAGTGAAGCTGGGGGCACCTCTGTGATAACATAATAAAGAAAGGGTGAAAACCACCATGAAACAGTGTCTGAGAGAGAGGAGTGAGAATATGTGAGAAACGACTACAGTCACTGAAGAAGAAGAGCAAGGAGGTGCTTCAGGCACTGGAGCAGACTCCCTTTCAGACTGTGGAGAAAAATATGCTGAAGCTGGTTGTTGCCTTGCATCCCACAGAGATCCACAGTAGAGCAGATATCCACCCCTCAGCCTATGGAGGACCCAACATTTAAGCACTTTATTGAAGTGTGCTTGTATTGGGTTTGGGTGGCAATATTTTGGAATCAGGAGGGGCACAGGGGTGGCTTCTGTGAGAAGCTGCTAGAAGTTTCCCTTATGTCCAATAGACCCAATGCCAGCCAGCTCTAAGACAAACCTGCTGCTGGCCCAAGGCTGAGCCAATCAGTGACCCTGGCAGCATTTCAATGATAGCATATTTAAGAAGGGAAATAAAAGCTTCTGCATAGCAGCAGCTGAAGAGAGGAGTGAGAATATATGAGAGAAACAACTATGCAGACACCAAGGTCAGTGAAGAAGAGGGACAGAAGGTGTTTCTGTGGGGAGGAGGAAGTAGAAGGGTTAGGAGTGAAGCTGAGTGTGGGAAGGGGGCAACTGGGGACCTAGTCTTGTTCCTCACTATCTTACTCTCTTTTTAGTTAGCAATAAATGAAACTAATCTTTCCCAGGACAAGTCCATTTCTCTTGTGACACTAGCTTGTAAGGGATCACCCTCTGTTTATCTCAATGCAAAAGCTCTTTGTTATATTTTCTCCCCCTTGGCCTGATGAGGAGAAAGAGTGAAAGAGGAACTTGCTGGGCACTTGGCAGCCAGACAAGGTTAACCCACCACACCATGTTACAGTGAAAGAAAAAATACCAACAGTTTTCTTTAGTATAATACAGGAGAAAAGTTCGCTCAAATCTCTTATGTAGAAGCTTGCTAGTATTCTGAAGAATGACCACTGAAAACTTTGTATCTGTGTATGGTTTTTATTATTCTCACTTGGTTCCAAAATGTTTTTAATTGCTTAAGAAAACAACATGTAAATCTTAATTCAAACTTCTTTCTATTACAAGTTCAACACCAGTCTTATGTCACTCAAGCTTTTGGGATTTAAGTCACAACTTAAAAGCTTTTCCGAGAATGTTGTTTTGCATTCTGGAGTTTTTCCACAGACTCGTTCTGTACTGTTGAATAAGTCCTACCAAACCTCAGTGATTTATTGACTTTGAGTTGCCCCAGCCAACTTATCACTTGTGCCTTGCTGACTCTGAAATAGTCCAAGATAGCAAGTACATGGCCAATAATAGATGCCATTGGTTAATGTCTTTTGTGTTGTGTACTAAGCATTCTCCTTATACTTCAGTCTTCTGAATGGATCCCTCAACCGTTTAATTGAGCCTAAAACCTTCTCTGCAAACTTCTGGGTTTTATTTCTTAAATTAACATGCATTTAATGTGTTGTTGGCTATTTACTCAATATACATGCCTTTGTTCATGTACTGGCAATATACAGAATGTTTTAACATGGTTTGAAGACTTTATTGTCATGTGTTTATAGCTAAAATACTGACAAATGGTGAAACTATAATTTATTTTTTTTTATTTTATCAAAAAAGGTGTCAAAAAAAACTTGTATCAATTTTAAATATTATTTTATCTTACTTACTAGATAATTCACAAGGGAAATATATCAACTCCCTCTTTAATAAACAATAGTGAAATTTGGTGTTTCAGATAAATTTGTTAAAAAAACACCAAACAAACAACATTCTTATGCATCTTTATAACAACTTAATGCATAAATATTTTAGTCTCAATATAACCTGAAATAGGTTTTCCATACTAAAAACCTCACATATCTAAACTGCTCTCTAATGCTGGCAAAATGGGTGACAGGAACCTCATGGAGTTCATCAAAAGGAAATGGAAAGTCCGTGTCTCACATATGAGGAAAGGCTGACAGAGCTGGGATTGTTTAGTCTGGAGAAGAGAAGAGTCAGGGAGATCTCATCAATACCTGAAAGGAGAGTGCAAAGAAAATGGAAAGAGGCTCTTTTCAGTGGTACCCAGTGACGGGACAGGAACTAATGGGTGCAAACTGAAACATAGGAGGCTCTGTGTGAACATAAGGAAACATCTTTATTGCTGTGTGACCAAAAGAGTTGTGGAGCCTCCATCCCTGGAGATATTCTAAAGCCGTCTGGAGATGGTCTGTGGCCCAGCTCTTGGTGACCCTGCTGGAGCCAGGATGTTGGACCAGATGACCTCCAGAGTTCCCTTCTAACCTCAGTGATTCTGCGATTCTATGATTATATTCTGGGCTGTGAAAGAAGTGCCATTTTTCCACATGGACAACATAGAAACATTTTGCTTAGCATGAAGGTTCCAGATACTAAGCCCATCATTACAGGATTTTATATTATACACCCTGAGTTTATTTTCTTTTGTGTATACTGACAAGTGAAGGATCATGTCTCTTCCAAGATGCTCAGAGCAAATGAGATCAAGACAAAGAATTTTAAAGCTATTAGATATTGGAAGAAGTTCATGACATGAAAAAAAGTGTAAAATATGTATTTTTATAACTCTGTATTTGCTTTCAATTAGAAAGCTTATATACTTATAAAGTATATATACACATAAGTTGTGTTTTGGCTTTTTTTTATATCAATACAAACACATGAGTTTAGGTTCTTAAATCTATATATTTAAAACCTGAAGCTAGACTCTTAAATACACCACTTTTGCATTTATAAGTAGTATCTTCAAACACATGCAGTTGAGATGTTTATAAATAGTGTACATTGTTGCAGTGAATGAGCAGAAACAAAAATATCAGTGATATTTGTGGACAACATTTTTTTTTCCCTGTTTTACACTCTGAATACTGAATTTAATCTCTGAATATGACAAACATATCAATTTCAGGAAAACTGAATTGCTTTTAATTATCATAATTTTTGAGCATATAATTGAGTCTTAAACCTCCATTGATTAGAACTGTAATTTATAAACTCAAGCTCAATTAAATTACTAACAATGAAGTCTCCAGCATCATTTGGAATGATTTAAAGTTTCTGGAACTTTGCCTTAAGGTTGATAAATATGACTCATTACTGCTACGTAGTTCCATTTCAAGCTGCAGAGGTTCCCACGTGGGCTTCAGTTACCACCGTAAAAGAAGTGGTTCTCTAGTAGTCGCATCTGCACTCTTAATGGGTCAGATGACATTATACAGCCATGTATAGACATTTGCATGCTACCCCAGACAAATTACTATTGATTTAGTCAGTAATACTTCTTCTTACTGAACATATGTCTAAACAGTGCATGTACCTGTATATAAAGTAAGGTGGTTTTGTAGTTTATGAAGTATAAGTATGTCCTGCTGTTATTTCATAGGACAAAATGAATTCTGGAATGGATGCATGAAAACTTGACTGCATTACCATAGCAAGAGATAGCTGGATGAACTTTTTTGCTTGTAGGAACTCTAATTAAAGTGAATGAAAGCAGACATTTGCAATTACCATTGCAGAATAAGGGCATCAGTTTCAGATCTAACAACTTGATGCAGCTTCCCCAGCTGAGTCTCCCTATAGCTAATAAATGGATGCTGGTTCCTTGAAGAGCAGAGGTATAAATTACCAAATGTGTTACAAGTTGACAGAACAGAAGTAATTTTTCATGTGAATGAAAACTAAGAGAATCTCTTCATATAACATGAAAAACAGAACCACAAAAAAACTCAGAACATGTTAATATCCAGAAAAAAATATGTACATGAAATACAATAATTCTATTTATAAAGTTCAGTAATTTCAATGTAATTAGTTAGTGATTTTCCTCTGAAGAAATTTCAAAACCAATGTTTTAAATAAACTGAGATTCTTAGAATTCTCAACAGTTATCATGTAGTTTGTTCTCATAACAGCTCTCAAGAACCATTCCTCCTCAGCTGAGATTTTGCTCTTTTGAACAGACTGGATGTCATTCATCAAGAAAAATATTCTCTCAGAGGCACAAGAGTGCCTGAGAGTGCCAGCTTAAATTGAATGAGAAGAATGAAATTCAAAGAAGGGGTCTGATGTGTTAAAAAATTATGGAAAATCTTTACCGACTGTCATAGACTGATACCTTTTTCTTTCAAGGCTCTCATTGACAGAAAAGGAGTGTGTAGATAAACACAAGAGTATTCTTCAAGCATCATTTAGTTGGCAGTTCATTTTCCCCACATTCTATAGTATCAAAAAGTCCATATTGATTTAAGCTCCACTGCTTCAGTTGCAGAGAACAGTTAAATTCAAAGACACATTAGGCTTGAGGATACAAAGCCTTTATCTTACAGTAAGAGTCCTTCTTACAACAGTTTCAGGTGCCAAACATTTGCAATAATTCCAGTGATAAAATTGGTCGATCTATTGGATGTATAAGAAACATTTTCTTCATTAAGCTTGTCGCATTTTTCTGAACACTTGTGCAAACTTACTGTTAGTTGAAATTACTTGGTGATTTTTAATTTTTTTTTTTTTATTATTATTTTTTTTTTAATAAACACACCGGTTTCCCTGTGTTTAAATGCCTTGGACACCTATTTGGAGCATTTGCAAAATCAGTCTGGAAAAATGTATGACATAATTTGTTAGCTGTTCAAAATCCTAAACTGTAAATCACTAGGCAATAGAAATAAACTGGCAGTGAGAAGTACTTGATGAGAAGACTTACTAGAAGTGAAGCAGTCCTAAGGATTTTCTCTATTCATCTGGATACTTTTCTTCACCATTCTATCATACTGCTTGAACAACTTTTCAGACTTCAGTATGATCAATTTTTTCTCAGGACATTTTAATAAAATAAGGGGAAGTTGTTTTCTGCATTTTGTAAATAGATAATTTAAGTACAAAATCACCAAATCTTAGTGTCAAGAGGCCAGGACAGTAAAACGGGTTTTGTGCATGACAATTTTACCTAGACTACAATTGCAAACTGATTTGGTTATTAGATATTTCTGGAGAAAATGTAGCGATGTAATCTTGTAATACAGTATTGCCATTACTAGTAGCAGGTCCCAGGTTTTGTATTGAGTTTGCAAATCATGAAGACTGGGGCTTGTCAGCCCTGATCTGTTTGGGCTTTTTTGGACCTTTTTTTATGGACCCAGATTGGTTCTACTTGGCTTATCTGTAACAGTGGGTTTTCTCATTAACCAGATAGCTGTGGTTAACTCGTTTTACTTTTGTTAATATTTTTATTCTAGCAACATATTTTGTGATTCTACTCAGTGAAGAACTCCAAATATTACTGACTCACCATTAACACCCAACTATCATCAGTGGAATGAAACTACCAACCTTAGGACCACTGAGGGTTAGTACAACACTGGGAAATGGTGTAGAAGCTAAGAGTTCTTCCTAATCACATTGTTCACTCCTCCAGGGTAACTGCTGGCAAGAGACTGGCTGGGCATTAGTCTGCTTGTGGGAGGTGGTGAGCAACTGCTTGAGCTAATGTAAGAAGCATCTTGCTTCTTTTCCTCTTTCATAACTTCATAGAACTGTTTGAGTTGGAAAGGACCTTCAAGTATCATCTACTCCAGCCTCCTTCTGCTATGGGAAGGGACATCTTTCATGAGATCAGGTTGCTCAAAGACCTGTCCAACCGGACATTGAACACTTCCAATGATGGGACATTCATAAATTCCCAGGGAAATTTGTTCCAGTGTCTCACCACCTTCATCATAACAGATTTCATCCTTATATCCAGTCTAAAACTATCCTCTTTCAGTTTAAAACCATTGCCCCTTGTCCTGTCACTAAAGGCCTGGTAAAATCTTTTCTCTATCATTCTTACAACACCCCTATAAGTAATGAAAAGTTGCAGTAACATCTCTTCTCCAGGCTCAACAACTCTTTCAGCCTTTCCTCATAGGACAGGTGTTTCTGCCCTCTGGTCATTTTTGTGGCCCTACTCTGGACACAATCTAAGAGGTCCACATGTGTAATATGTCATGCATAATGATCAGAAAGCCAAAGCACAAGACACAGTGGATTGGAAACATGTGACTCTTCTATGTCGAAGATTACTTTTTTTTTTCTTTTTTTTAATGATCGAATGATATAAAGAAAAATGAGAGAATACAACTGAAATAACAGAAAGTATGCTTCAAGTAAAAGGCAGTATAACAGGAAAGCAGACTTCTATTTTGAATAAAATGATTGCTGCTTTCTGCTGATTTTTTTTTTTATCCTGGCTCCAACTTGTGCCCAGCCATTAATAAAATCACCCAGTTGAAGGCATGCATCTTTCTGCATTCCAAATATATGCACATGTGGTAACCACATCTATAGGGGAAAAAACCCCAAAACCAAATCCCGCTACCCATTTCTGGAGGCAAAATCAGTTGTGTGAATTTCCAAGTAAAATGAGGGAAACTATACATTAATGATTGATCTGAAGTACGTTTGTACTATCAAAAATATTTACAAATATACTTTTCTTTTATTAGCTCTGCTGTTTTATTTATCTGTTTCCAAGAGACTGGATTCTTGAGGTGTACTCATATTCATAAGGATACAGACTGTGATTACATTCATAAAATAGGATTTTTTAAAATTCTTCTCATTTTAAAGCTACTTAGCTTTACCGTAGTCAAGGAAAGAGAAAGCTCAACAGATGTATCTCTAGGGAAATTGCAAAAAACTATGAGAAAATTAATTTCTTAGAACTTAATCTAGTTATTCAAAATGTCCCTGTGTCAATCCAGTAATAACTAAATGTGAGTTACTTGATTTAAAATAAGTTTATTACACATTATTAAATTTTATCAAAATTAAATAATATATTTTTAGATTCTTGTCAACTTAGCACTGTGTTTATTATAAACACACTGAACTAATTTCCTAACCCACGTGAAGTTGTGCAGCAATCTTTAAAATGGTCACACAGAAATGTTTACTATGCTTACTGGTTACCAAAAATGAGATGAATTTTACTTTAAAAGCAGCAGTGATTATTTAATTTTTATGTTTATAATTTTTGTGCTTTTTTCTTAACTGTTTCAGTAGAACAATACAAAGTAATTGGCCTTAAAAAACTAAATAGTGAAAACTCCCCATCTCTTTTGTCTGTATTTGACTGTTTTGTCCTTTTTTGTTTAAAGATGAGTCAAAGTTTACAGATTTGAGATGTTAGATATTTAAAACCCCTTGTTTATAAATTCCTATTTCCCTTAACCTATTGATACATGCTGCATATTGCTATCCACTATTGCATATTAATGTAATTTATATAGCAAATAAAAACTCTGGAATTTCAACTATGCACTTGAGTTAAATATTCACAGCTCACTTTTAAGGCTTTGTCGATTAAATCATGCAGACAACAGACTAAATCAAAAGGTTAATTTATGCAAAATATTTATTAGCTATTAACTATACTACAGTTATCACAAAGTACAGTCTCAAGTATTAAATTGTTGACTCACTTGGGTGTCAAATAAATATAATTAGAGAGAACAGTTACTTAAAAGTCAAGAATCTAGCTAGGTTGAAAGTACAACTCCATAAAGACATTAAAAAACATGTTTATTTTCCTTGCTTATGTAGAGACTACAGATATTTATTTTAATTGCTAGGTAGTTCAGATTTATGCCTAGTTTAGACAGCTGTGATAAACTGGAGTGAGAACCCAGAGAAAACAGGTGTCTCAAAGCGCGCTTCCCACAAGGTATCTACCACCTATGTACATGATATAACATCATAGATGGTACGTCCTTGGTTCTCATAACAACTATATCATGTTTGCCCCAAGAAACTCGTCTACAACCCATCTGCCGTGCAGGCCCCAGCACTGCCCAGCAGACAAAGGTAAGGGGGATTCACACAGCAACCGTGTCAGAAAATAATTGGACGAGCACAGGTAACTGTCATGTTAATTGATCAAACTATGAGTTGACAGGGATGATAAATAACTGTTGCTTTCCCCTCTGCCAATGGGACCCTCACTACTGTTGTGCCTCGCCATCATTATGAATAGAGAGACCTAAGAATCACGGATCAATGAGATGCTGTTGACTCTGGAGGGACTTCAAGTTCCCACACAGTGTGAATTGAAGTGGACGTGATGGTGGGTACCTTTTTTTTTGCTTTACTCTGTAATACTACTTATCTTTTCCTTCTTTCCTATACCTCTGTCTTTTCTCTATTGCCATTTAGCATCACTTTAAGGTAACAGTAATAATACTACAGCAAACAGCATCTGACCTCGTTTGTGTCTTAATCACATCCAGAGAACCATTCCAAAACCCTCCTGGACCAATCAGATGGGGATCTTACAACATCTTATGTAGTCAAAATGAGTAAAGGTGTCATAAACTTCATGAGTTAGAACGGGTCATCCAAGAGTTCCCACCTAGTTCGAGCAATTAATAGTCATCCATTTTTGCAGTGCAGTAACCAATAAATATAGCATGAGTCTGTATTAGTACTTTGGATTAGCTCAGGAGTGCACCTCTGAGGTAAACCTTGCAGTCATTCCCATTAATCATGCTTTTGTACTCTTTGTGGGGTGGCTTCAGTTTTTGAACAAGATTGCTTCCTAAAGTAAAAAGTAATGCTGACTACCAATGAGCTCAGGAGGTCATTCTGGAGCCAGTTAGAATTAACTCCATTGAAATGTATATATATTGTACATTTCAGATCCTCAGCACTAGCTGTTTCACCTTAACAATCTTGTCTAAATTATTTGCTTATATAGATGTAACCACACTAGTGCATTTCATAATTGACCCAAGGTTAGATAAGTTATGTCTATGTAAGTTACTGCATTTCTGATATTAATTTAGTTGCCTAAAGATTTAAAGACAAATAAAATTTCCATTCTCTGTGATTCCCATTATGACTTTCCAGATAATGGCTTTGAACAACATGTGAATACAGAATGACTATGTCGGAGCTTGCACCATTGTAAATTTTTTTATGACTACCTCACACAAGTTGAAGGTGATATAGAGGATACTTTTCATTGTGCTAGGAACAGGAACTGAGAGTTCATAGTGTGAAGATGGAAGTATTCTAGTCAAGCAAAGGCCTGGAATAACAGGAAATAAGGGAGTAAATTCTGACTGAAACAGTTGGACTGAAACAGTCCATCTACAGTTGGAATTGTATCTACATGTCAGTCAATCTCTTCATCTTTCGTAAAGAAAGTTCAGCAAATAAAACATTTTTCAACATCAGTTGCAACCACTTTACAGAAATAAAATTAACTAAATGAAGTACAAAATGAAGTAAGATTACATACCAGTAGTCCCACTCTTCAGCTGTCTTCTCTAACTCCTGGAAAAGAGTTCTTCCTCAGTTTGCATGTGAGTTAATAGAACTCTATAGATCTGAGTTTCTTCCGTATTGATTGACCTGGCATTAATTCATGAACTGTGTTTTCATGTGTTTTCTTCTCTTCGCTAACTATTATTCCCAGTAGGAATTTTGTACATAATGTGCCAGTACTAAGCAAGGCATCATAATAAGCTAATACTCCTATTAACCTTGAGGCACTGTAGTCCAACTGAAATATTTTAAATGTTATTATTGGACCACCTTAATTTGAACTTGATACTAGACAAATTAAGATCAGAAAAAGGAGCTGAATTTTTACACAGCAGCCATCAAATCAGTACCAGCTATGGCTGCAAGTTTGAGGTAGCTTGTATGCAACATCAATAAACTCTCAAAATCCTTTCTATGTTTACCCTATCACAAGGTGAATGTGAAAACCATTGTGCTTAATTCTTGCTGACAAATACTTTCACATGTATTGGCAAACAGTCAGCTACAGTTGAACAGAACAAAACAGCTGCTTGCAAAGCTCAGCCAAGAGCCAATAACTGTTAGTCTTCTTTCTCCTTGGCAGTTCACTAAGGGATTGTGTCAAAAAGTCAGACACATATTTCAGATGCCCAAAAGAGACATTCTTGCATTACAGTTCTTTTGTCTGTACATGCTCATGGAAGAACATCAGTTATTCCCCAGGCACAGACTGATTGCGTGATCTGTTCACTGAAGAGTCTGGGAACTCCTAATGGGATCCTACTCTGAAACTGTTACATTCTGCATGATGATAATAAACTTGTCTTGGGGCCATTGACTTTTTTTCTGCCAGTCAAAGAGTGTCCTTCCTTCACCCTGAACGTCTCTCATGCCAAAAACCTCTCAGCAAAGCTGTAACACACCAAATACAATAAAAATGCATCCCTCGTATAGGCTCCCTATCAATTCTCTGACCAAAATCCAGCTGTGTGTAATTATCTCAAGAAGACATTTTAGAATTGGTCCTTAATGATTTTGTGAAAGATAACATGATAACAAAAACCATGCTTGAACCTTCAGAAAACTATGAGAAACGGAGTCTTTCTAAAACTGTAAGCCAAGTATGATGCACTACTTTAGCTGTGATCCTAGATATCATATTGCTTTCTAGACACAGAATTTTAGGACAGTTCTCTAAGGGATTAAAATAAGTCATATAAAATTTAGCTTAAAGTTTGAAAATTACAGTGATTAATAAGTCTTCTCTAAAGAAACTAGGAATTGACTTCGTATTCTGTCTTCCAAGAAAAAAGATACTATTCATTGTCATAGATTCCTAGATTCATAGATTCAAGAAATGGTATTGGATTTTTGAGAAGTATCATCAAACCGCTCATGATATAAGCCAATTTTCATTAACTAATGGCTCTTGATTATGTTATTTAGGATGTACCTTCTTGTAACTTTGGTGGAAAACATAGCTAATGGTTTATGATCAAGAATTCCTAGTTATGGTTTGTTGGGTTTTTTTCTACAATGATAGCTATTTAGATGATGGGGACTGAAGTTGCCTCATCTGTACAGCTGGGCTTTTTGCCTTCACAGAAATCACTAAATGGCATAATTTAAAATTGCTATATGAAAATATAGATTCTGAATCTCAAACTTGAACAAGTGCTACTAAAGCTCTTTTTAATATAGAGAAGATATCAAATTCTTTAAGATCTTTTTTGTTTGTTTTCATCTGTTAAGAAGTAAAATAAAAGAAATAATTAAAATAACTGGAGGGTCTAGTAACAAATCACGATCAGGCACTATGTAACTCAGAATGGGTCCTTCAAAATGTTCTTAGTTTTGAAATTATTGTCATTTGTGCTGAGACAAAACACTTTATAGTCAGTCTCAATGTTTTCTTAAAAAAAAAAAAAAAGTATCAAAAGAAAGGACCGAAATCTTAAGTCTCTGCTTTTTTTTGCAAACAATTTATCAACTTTTTCCTGCTTTCAGAAATTTCTCCTGACACATTGTTTCCTATCTTTTTTTCAAAAGGCTTCAAGTTGTATTCAGCTGATATTTCTGAATTCCAGCAATGTATCTTCATTCAAGTGCTATCTTATCTCTCCATAGTCAGCTGTGTTCTGTTTACCAACAAATGATAGGCATTGTACTGGCAGATAAATTCAAGTTATTCTGTAGATATAAGTGCAATAGCAAGTAACTAATTCAGGACTTGATTTCACTTAAATGCACAAAAACACAGAGTTTTTTCATGACTTGAGCTAGAGGAAAGTGAATCAATATCCACTTCCACTTAAAGTTTGATAGTTAATAGTTTTAGATTTCTGCACTTTAAAAAGTCTGTGGAGAAGAAGAGAAGAGAAGAGAAGAGAAGAGAAGAGAAGAGAAGAGAAGAGAAGAGAAGAGAAGAGAAGAGAAGAGAAGAGAAGAGAAGAGAAGAGAAGAGAAAAGGGAAAAGAGAACAGGTTAAGTCCTTTTAAGGATAAGGATGATTGAAAAATTGGGGAAAAAATCTCCCAAAACTAAAACCAAATTTTCTTAAGAATCATAACAACACAGGTTTCATAAGAACTATTTTATTGTTTCCCAGTTTCCTTATCTCATTTCTTTACTCTTTTTTTTTCCCATCCCAAACACCATGTTGCCTTTGCAATAATAGCTTAAGATTCAGTGATCCTTTTCAACCCTTTTCTTCCATACAACCTTTAATCCTGAAAAGTATGTAACTCTTCAAATTGGGTGAATTGTAAAAGTTTCTAGAAAGATAGTAAAAGCTAGTGGGGTTGTCATCTCCTTAATTTCTTTTTTCAAGGTCAGTAATGGGATTTGTTCAGATTTTCCTCTGACTGAAGAAAGTGACTTGAAATTCCTCATAGACTTAAATGAGATTTGCAGGATCAGTTAATTAAAACCCACCTGTCTCCCGTAGTTTTGCTGGGCACTAAAGCTGGAGCAGCGGGCAGAATTCAGCAGGATTCAGAGGAATGTTGATGAAAAAGGAAAGATGCTAACTTTTGGACTTACGATATTTTTGTTAGAATTGAAGTAGTAAGTTTTGTTAACAGATTTGATGGGCTGGAAAGCAGGAAGAAGGAGAATCCCATAAGAAGAATTTGCTTCTGCATTTAGATGGTAGGCATATAATTATGTACCACTCAGTTTAGAACACTATAAATTGCTCTCCCAAACCATTTTGGGTAGTCATTGTCCAAAGACATAGGTTACATTATAAGTTTAATTGAATGGAGTGGCATGCTTTATCTTTGTGATCCATCTACTTTGTCACATTGGTTTATTTCACCTATTTGTTACTAAATGCATCAATATCGGATCTAATATCGACCCTTTCTTTCTGTGTAAATTCCAAAAAACAAATACAGAACGTTTCTCAAATTCTGTATTGTTCTGTATGCATTGCACGAAGGCTGCAGAGTTTACAGCGATGGAGTGTGTGTTTGCTGGCCAGTTGTGCAGGGAGCACCAGTGCAGCCAGCAGGGGTCATTGTGAGACCGTGCCGGTGGATCACTAGGACTGGAGAAACGTTCCTTGGCTTCAAACGGCGTTGTTCTAGTGCACAAAACACACAACTCAACCCCGTTGTAAAGCCCTGGAAGCAGGAAGCATATTTCCAGTTTGGTTCAGCTTTTCTGGCGGAGTTCAATGTTGGGTGGGTTTATTTATTATTTTTTTTAGGGTTTTTTTTTTTTTCCCTATACTGAAGCAGAAAANAAAAACTAAAAAAACCCCACCAACCCTTCAGTGACTTTTTTCTAATTCAGACCAAAGAAGAGGGAATAGGAGGAAATAAGAGGAGAAAGTAAATATATTTTTTTAAAGTTATATTTTATTGAAGAAATGTATACAGTTTAAAAACATGCAGAAATACTTTTTGAATGAAAAAAAAACATCTTTTGCCATTGATAAGTTATAGATTTATGGGACGACAATCTCTGGACAGCTTTTTCTGAGAGTTTTCTGCTTTTCTTTTTGTTTTCAATTCTATAAAATTTAGTTAACCTACATTCTATGACTACATAACATGAGAAAATGGGTTATAGAAAAAATATTCTCCTTCCGCTACTGAATATCTTTTAATTGTAATTATTACAGAAAAATATTTAATTTCCAGGAAGGTATAAGTACTTCAGGATCACTTACCAGGTCAAAACAAACTAACAAACAAATAAATAAAAACTCTTGAAGTCTTTCAGTAAAAGGCAATTACAGGTAAAGATTAGCAATTTCCATTTGATAAAATACCAAAAGCAGCTTATAAATTTTGCATGCATGGCAACATTATTTTTCTCATAGTGATGACAAAGAATGGCAGAAGTACTTTATAACAGACTAAAGTGTGTTAAAGTGCAAGATTATATACATATATCTTGAGAGAGATATTTATAACGCTACTTAATCATTTACATTTTGACAGAGTTTCAAAATACTGCCAGACCAGATGTGAGTGGGAATTTGGATGGCTGTGGATTGCTTCTCTTGTTGTTTCTATTTTTTCTTATTATGGGCTGATGCCAACATGGAAGCTCTAAATTAGGAAACTGTAATAGGAATGTATATGACACTACTTTGGTTAGCCAATCATACAAATAAGTATGATAAGCAGGAGAGAGTAGGATTATGTCACAGCTGGTGATATAATTACTGTATAAATTACTCTTTAATAGCTTCTGTGCTATGTATTAAAGAACATGTCTCTCAGTTTTACCAATTAACCTACTGAAAAAAACTCCCCAGTAAATTCATCTGTGAACTGAAGAGACAGAGTATTGCTCTTGTTATTTTTTTTATTGTTCTATCTGAACATACATTTTTTCATTAATTAGGTTCTATAAATTTTCAGTGGAACAATAGCAAAAAAGAAAAAAATTCTCATAAGTCTCATATAACTGTATATTTTTCTGGTACACTAAATGAGAACATATTGCATTCCCTTGACATTTTACCTTTCAAAAATTCTCAGCATGGAAAGAAATGTGTTTCTACCCCAAAATGGCATTCTACTAGCTAACAGCTGTAGAGTCACCTTACTCAATGTTTAGATCATATTCTNGTCTTTGATGAAATTCCTGGTTTATTTTCTGTTCAAGGCTTAATTCTGTAAACTATCAGTCCATTCATGATGCAGTGAATGTCCTCAAGGGATTGTTTAACTTAATTTAAATTATTATGAGCTTAAAAATTAAATACTTGTCTATGTGTTTTC
>VXBJ01001353.1:3094-36904 GCA_013400055.1 Nycticryphes semicollaris | reverse complement strand
AAGAAATCATAGGGAGTTTAACATTTTTAACATTTGCAGCCTTCCACTGAAGTTAATGACCACAGTGCATGAATCTTGAAAATCCTTGTCTTTGTCGATCTAAAGTTTTTCAAAGAGTTCTAGAACTGGTTTTAGAAGATTTTCACAGCTTTCCTGAAACAAGTAGAATTTGAATAAACATAATCTAGTTTGTTAAACAATATAAAGAATATAAAAATTAAATTGTCAACATATCTATCTCTGCATTAAAACACAATCAATAAACTGAAGCAAAGCAAATATTAAATACCTTCTGTTTGCCAGAGGAGGGGTGGAGGGGGAAATGAATAAAACTTTCTTTCCTTCTAATTTCAGTGTTTGTTTAGAAAGTGGATGTATAGAATCATAGGATTATAGAGTTGTCTAGGTTGGAAGGGACCTTTAATATTATCTAGTCTAACTATCAACCTAACTCTCATAATAAACAGCACTAAACCATGTCACTAAGCACTATGTTTACCTGTCTTTTAAATAGCTCCACGGATGGTGCCTCAACCACTTCCCTGGGCAGCCCATTCTAATGTTTAATAGCCCTTTCCTTGTAAAAAAAATTTTCTAATATCCAATCTAAATCTCCCCTGGCACAACCTGAGGCCATTTCATCTTGTCCTATCACCTGTGACTTGGGAAAAGAGACAGCCTCCTGCCTCTCTACAACCTCCTTTCAGGTAGTTATAGAGAGTGATAAAGTCTCCCCTCAGCCTCCTTTTCTCTAGGTTGAACAACCCCAGCTCACTCAGTCTCTCCTCATAAGACCTATTCTCCAGATGTCTCACCAGCTTTGTTGACCTTTTATGGAACTGCTCCAGCATCAAAATGTCTTTTGTGTTGTAAGGGGCCCAAAACTGGACAGCATACTCAAGGTGGGGCCTCACTAGTGCTGAGTGGAAGAGGGACAATGGGCACAATCTGGAACATAGGAAGCTCCATTCAAATATGAGGAAAATCTTCCTCATGGTGAGGGTGACAGAGCACTGGAACAGGCTTCACAGGGAGGTTGTGGAGTCCCCTTCTTTAGAGACCTTAAAGACCCACCTGGATGCCATCCTGACTAATGTGCTCTAGGCAATCCTGCTTTAATAGGGGAGTTAGACTAGGTGATCTCTAAAGGTCCCTTCCAACTCTGACAATTCCATGATTTGGTGTTTTCTTAATTCCTTGGCCTATTAACACTATTTCTTAAGTGACCAGGAATTTCATGTAACATAGAAAAAAAAAATCACAAATGTTTAGAATCGAACACTTAGATCACAGAAATAGATATCCTAAAAAAATTGGATGACTGAAGTAGAGGGAAGATTTCATTGCAAGTGTTTTAGAATATTTTCAATTGTCTTGTTTTGTCATTTTTTTCCTCACAGAAAAGTGATCAAAATATTGATTTTTTTGGGTACAAATGTAACCAACCTTAGATACAGGTCACTTTATAGTAGATTGGGAAAGCTTTAATAATAATAAATAAACTTCAGAAGATAACTGTATGCCATTTCCTTCCTAATAACAAAGGCAGAATTTGTCCAGCTCACAAAAAAGAAAGGTCAGATCAAAAGAGTTTGGTCTTGTATATGCAGAAGCTTAAACCGCTTGGTTTGCTTTTGTCTTATGGGAAGGACAGAAAAATTGGATAATATTTCCAGAATTACATAAATTGCTTTAATTACTAAATTCCTATATCATATAGGTAACTTGTTTTTCCATGAAGCAACAGTCACCAGCTTTAGAGTAACATATCTATTTGAATATTATTAATGTTTGTAGAGCTTTTACAGTTCTCTCCCAGCCAGGAAATGTGAGCTCTAGTTCTTGAGTACACAGAGATCATTGTATCCCATTCTAGGCCATCCTGGCAACAAATATTGCTTTATTTACTAAATTATGTATTTTTATTTTGTAAGGTAACAGGTAGCACTAATGTGAATGGGAAACAGGATCTTGGTTACTTTGTTGTTTGTTGTGCTGCAGAACACTTAAATGTTTACATCAGTTTGTTGGTTTTGTTTTCCCCAAAGGTTTTCGTGTGACACTACTGTAGATTTGTCCTTGCCAAGAAAAGTCAAACAGAATATTAAAAAGGTAGCAGAGCATATACCTGAACAACTGCAAATGAGAGGGACAAAATGAAAGCTCACCTTGTAAGTGATATAAATTTAGCAGCCTTCCTAGGCTTACAGAAAGCTATGAGGTAGATGAAGCCAACACACATTCCCTCCTCCCCTCTTAAATGAAAGAAACCAACCCAAACAACTCATCACGGTTAGTGGACTGAGAGATAAGTAACTATTGGAAAGGTAGTAACATTTTTCAAATTTATCTGCAAAGTCTTTCGAAGTAAAGATATCTTGAAGTCTTTATGCATCCTTCTGCTAAAATTTAGAGAGGACGAGTTTTGTTCCAGTATAAAAGGTATTTCCATACAAAGGCAAGCAGAGATATAATTAAAGAAATTCAACATGTTTAATTTTTAGCCCAAGGTAGATTTCCAAAACTAATCCGTATTTCTATCACTTTCTTCTGAAATGATGGAAGGGTTGGAGGACAATAGTGGGATCAGTTTGAGCTGTGCTCCTGCATTCTTTAAATCCTGGTTCGAACTGCAAAAATTACACAGTTTGCAAATAACTTTGTATTGATATGTGAAATGAATCATTGTTTAAGTCAAATAATTTTCTTTCTGCAAATTGATCATATGTAACACTTGGATTTCTCATTCCATACTATTGTGCTACAATCAAAAAAACCTTTTTCTTCCCAAAAGATGTAACTATCACCTTCCGCTTGTCTGATCCAGAACTTGACCTGTTCATTCATCTGCTTTGTTCATTTGCTATTACTCTCTGATGGTTGGGTGGGGTTTTTTTGGTTTTGTTTGTTTGTTTGTTTTTTGGGTTTTTTTATTTCTAAGGATAGTAATCATGAGCAGAAACAGGAGTCTAGATCTAGAAAATTATTAGAGTACTTAGTGGAAGCTAACTGCCAAAAGAAAAGCTAGTGTCAGTGCTGCACTCATAATATTTTAAGAACACTACAACTTTAGAAGTATATAATTAGTTTCATAAAATCTTGGGCACACAGTTTGTAAGGACTCTTTGCCTTTGAATACATTTTTCCAGGAGCTAAGATCTATACACATGCATCTAAAATATACTCAGGACCGGAAAAAATACTGGATTTCATATTAGCCTGAACAATTTCAAGCACATTCAGTTGTCTCAGGAAAGTTCAGCTGTTATGAAGATCAAAAGGGTCATGGAGTTAGTACTGGTTGTTAGTGGCATGTGGGTTGCAAACAATGTATCTATAGTGATAGACCACCTACAGTCTAAGGTACATTGATAGACAAATAAGGCTAACAGGTGGGCAAAGATAATCCCATTTCCAAACACAACAGCTGTGCCCAAAGTCACTTCATATTTTATAATTGTGTTATAAAGTCAAGAATGCTCCATTCTACTAGTGTACAATTCAATAACAGCTTGGAATTGGAAACTGGAAATTATAACTGGCACAGAAGCCAAACATCTTTCCTTTGCATATTTACAGTAAATGATAACTGGAAAGATGAATATGATTAAATACATAGACTATGTACATTATTCAAATGTGCATAATAAATTTAATTTATGCATATATATAGGACAGTTTACATATCATCGATATGTACGCAGATTTAAAAAGTGATAAATAATTTTGAACTCACCAAACTTTTCTGTTCAAGTGAGTACAGGCAAACACAGTTTCATTGTTAATTTCTATCACTGGTAATTTCATAAATGCCTTTAAAAACTCTTTTAAAACAATATATTACCTTTGGGAAATGTTTAAGGCTTCACAACACAGTATTCAGCAAAATGCATGTTGTTATTTTAGGTCTCCTAATCCCCAACTTGTTTTTATAGTCTCACATTTCTTTTCATAGCATGTGTGCTTTAGCCATTAAAACAGACAAATATTGAAAATATCAGTTTAGCGTAGCATATTATTGACTTAACTTACATAAATTGAGCATGATATTGTTCTGTCATAGTAGAAATTTTGTGCAGTAATAGAAACAGAATATATCAGAACACAGGATCCATTTTTAGACACAGTGAGAATTCTGAGTTATTCAGATTTCACTTATGAAAACAGATAGAGTCCCATTCATTGATAGTAATGACGATGTATGAATGTGATACGGAACACATCTTAACCTTAAAAGAATCTCCTTCTGAAACACAATCAGAAGAAACCAATGTGATCAGATCAGTCTGAGTCTTGTTCCATCCATCCAATCATATTTTCTATTGAAACTGTTACTCTGATTGAAATTTCTTGATTTTAACTTTCAAGTAACAAATCTGTAAATCTAGGGATATTAAAAGTCTCATAATTGGAGCGTTTGATGGTTAGACAGGTAAAAAGCATCATCAAGGTTAACAAGCAGAATGGGCTAATTTCCTTTTGTCTTTCACCATGAGCACATTATACAAGCAAACTTTTTTGTTTTCTAAGTGCCTTCCTAGTGTTATCTTGAATGCAAAGCATTCCAGTGATAGGATTTTTTTCTGTGCCATACATACAGATAGCACATCATCACCATTTGTCTTGATGTTAGTTGACATCCTAAAAAAGCAACTAATTTTCCTTTCTTTCTTTCCAGTAGTAACACCTTCCTTATTACCCCAGCTAAACTTTTACTTAGTATTCATCAGTGGACCTGTAGTAGAGGGCTGATCTTGAGCCTTCAGAACCCTGTGGGCAGCTGAAAAACCACACACATTTTAACAGAAACTGCATAGTTTTCAGTGCTTGATTAGGCTTTTAAATCCCATTGTAATTCTGGCAATGAGCCCTTCTTGGAACAGACTCTCCTGCTATACAAATATTATTAAATTTTGTGGAAGTGTAAAATTAATTTATACAATTATTATGATAATTTATTAATGTAACCATCGTATGACATATGGCAGAATGTTAGAATATTGGGTGATTACGGGTAGAGTGTTTGTGTCAGAATATAAGATCTGATTAACTGCACCGCCTAACAGTAAAACAAAAAGCAAATGAGCAAAACCTCTTACCTAAATTCATTGTTATTTTCAAGTCCAGTCCTGCAACAATTTACATAAGGTAATACTTGCACTCATGCTTACTGGCAGACAAACACTATGAACAATGGCAATAAGACCATGAATAAGTCTGAAAAACTGATGGCTATTTATACCGCGAACCCACTAATAATAATAAATGTACAAAAGTATATAAGTATTATTTCAGTAAAAATGACATGAGCCTGCCTATTTAGTATATAGTGATATTAAAAAGACTCAATCCCATTGAAATAATATGGCATTTCTGTGACATTCAAATCCAGCAAATTCATAGATGCAAGATGTGTGGTGGACCAATTTGTCTTGTGGAAAGGTCAGCCTAATACAAAAGCTATGAACCAGGAAATTTTCAAACTAATATATAGGCAGTATCTGACAAAATCTACCCAGAAATTTAAGGCTAGGCATAATTCTTCTTTGAAGTGACGATAACTTAAGATGAACGTTTATTAAACAATGAAGAAACACATATATATTTTATATACAACATCTTCATTTAGACAAGACATTAGCAAGACATTGTCTTGCTCTTTTGCATAAATTCCCTGGAATGTATGCACTCATACTGGAAAATTTACCAAACCACAACTGACAATAATATTATCTAGCAATAGAGAGAAAAGCATTATCATCTTCAGATGAGCTGTTGTTGAGGATCTGAACAATACCCTGCACATTTCTATGTTTAGGCTTGGCTGCTTTTTCTATACGAGCATATCTTAGCAACAGTTTATACTCAGCAGAATTTATAATTACTAAAGACTGAGGAAGGCAATGAAGCGTGCATTTTAATTGTGGAGAAATGTAACCCTTGAGAAAAATCATACATGAGAAAATGTATGACTAATAGATTCATTTTAAAATATGTATGTGCATGTTTTGCTGACACCCATGAGACAATGAACTTGCAAAACAGAGAAATGAAAGTTTTCATGAGGGCAAATTCAAAACGATTGGAGAACATTAAGTATCAAAAAATATGTCTTTGAAAATAGAAAATAAGGGAATCTGAAAGTGAAATACAGCTTATATAAATTAGACAATGTGAAGGTGGCAGACTACAGAAATGAGTTTAAATTCTACCTGTATGACAATATTTTTTTCATTAATTTGTTCATGCATTTAATCTGCTTTTCATCTCACTTTCAATATTTAAAAGTGCAGTCTAATAGTTTATTTCTTTATTTTGCAGAGTTCTGTTATAATTAATAAGTTATCACCTTTAGAGTTTTATGGCATTTACAGCTTAGAAATATTTCACACTATGCTAACTGCTGATTGTGGTATTTATAGAGATGTGGAATTTCTGCTTAATATTTATATTTTGTGTATACTTAGAACAGAGATAAGCTGTGCAAGAAACCTAACTATAATGGCTTTTTTAGCTTTGCAGATCAAAGACAAGAAGTAGACTAGAGTGCAAAAATAACTAATCTAATGCACATATTTTTCTGTAGTGGGAAATTCAAGTAAAATCCAGACTCTTGGATTCATGTACAGATAATTACAATGTAATGTTCCTCTACATATAGCTGGCTCTCAGAAGAGGGTATCTGCTTTAAGGATGTCTGCTTTTAATGTAAAGCACAGAATTTAATTTACAGGGAACTTAGTTTGAGCGAACGCCCATCCACATGAACACACTATCCAATCAAATTTTGAAAATTGAAACATTGTCAGTTTACTCAGCCTGTAAGGCATGATAATGTTACTTAAATATTGAACAAAATTAAAAGTTCAGTTGCAGACAGCTGGAGAAAGAAACCCTAATGACGGAAACTATTCAGAGGGAAATGCTACTTTTACTTTTCCCATTGTACTATATTTTTTTTAAAAAAGTAGAAAAAAAATAATCATGAGACAATTCTGAAGACAGAACCAAACCGCTCCCACTGAAATAAGGCAGTTAAGGTAAACACACCATATAACATACAGGCCTTTATTTCTTAAAATTAGCTGTAAGCATTCAGTATCCTCTCCTTTCATAATGCAATTACCAGGTCAGCAGACTGTTTTCCTTCTCTATCATCTAGCTCATAGTATAGTACCTTACAGCAGCCTTCCAGTACCTAACATACTACAGGAGAGATGGGGAGGGACTCTATCAGGGAGTGTAGCAAAAGGATGAGGGGTAATGGTTTTAAACTGAAAGATGGTAGATTTAGATTAGATATTAGGAAGAAATTCTTTAGTGTGAGAGTGGTGAGACACTGGAATAGGTTGCCCAGAGAAATTGTGGATGCCCCCTCCTTGGAGGTCTTCAAGGCCAGGCTGGATGGGGCTTTGAGTAACCTGGCCTAGTGAGAGGTATCCCTGCCTGTAGCAGTGGTGTTGGAACTTGATGATCTTTAAGGTCCCTTCCAACCCAAACCATTCTGTGATTCGATGATTATCAAACTTCTCTGGGTAATCAGGTTTTATTGGGAATACAGCTGACCTTGTGGCATGTAACCCAGGTATCTGTTGCTTTTCTCCATCCCACACTTCCTATTGCTCAGTGGGCATTCCTCACTTTGCTAGCTGCTTTTACCAAACACTGCTACTTAGCCTTAAGTTTTTGCTAACCTAGGTCTTTGCCATGTGTTAGCAGTAGCACACATCCAGCACAGACGCCTGGAACAGTCTCTCAGCTCACACCAGATTTCCAAAGCTCTTCTTTTATCTTACAATTTATGATCAACAGAGTCTTTTTCTTCCTCCTCATCCTTGTTCTTTCTTTTAAATAGTAGCTTTTATCTTTTCTAGGACTGGAACCTGTTGCTTTAAATAAGGTTAATCACGCACTCCTGTTTGGGCACCATTGATTAGTTCAGATTTTTATACTTCTCTGCAATTAGGAGGGTTTATTCTAGTTCATATTTGTCACCTTTTTCAAATGCACCTTCTCTGAGTTCCTCTGGAATAATCCCTGCATTTTTGTAGTGCAGGGGAATGGGTAGAGATGTAAAGAGGTGCTACTTTTTCTTAATCCCAATCTCACATCAGAAAGAAAATAGCAATGTATATGGACCTAACGCAGCCACTGCCATGAAAAAAATGAGAGAAATAATATGGTTGTGCTTTTGCCATATGACAGGAGCTTTCACTGTCTCTAGAACAGCTAAGAGGAGGTTAAGCTATAGCATGTTCTATCTACATTACAATTAACCTCTCTGTTGTAAAATCAGAGCTTTGAAAGGCTTTTCCAATTTCCCTGCCAATAAAATATCTATAACTGGTAAGGTAACTACCAGGGCTATACTATTGGCATAATTTTATTATTAGAAGGCTAGGAAAAACAGCAACAAAGCAAAACGAAATAAAAATGTTCAGTATCAGAATTCAGTCAGAGAAGGAACAGAAAGGCTGGTAGACACTAACCTCTGACTCTTCCACTCATAAAAGGAAAATTCTAAGCAGGTTAACAAGTAGCCTTTTTGGTGCTCTTTGCAGCTAAAAGCAGATTTACCTCTTGCTTTGCTGAATGCAATGTAACAGTGTTCTATTTGCACTTCAGGACTAACTCCAGAAGCCCCAGAGGAAAAAGACAAAAGAAGTTTTCTACCAGTTTTCAAAAAGTAGCTGTAAGAACTGAGCTATATGTGAGGCTTGGGATATTGTTAAAAGGGGTGAAAAGGGAAAATGGAGAAGAGGTCAGTAATTGGAGAGCAGAAGGTTAGAAGCTACCTGCTCTTTTGGGAGATTTGTACTGAGAAAAAGACCAGGCTTGTTTAGATGGTTGACTGATTTCATGTGGGAGATGTGATTTTCTGCATGCACTGAGTAGAAGGAAGGGGAAAATCAGGAATAATTATTTTTGGCAGAGTTAGGTAATTCTCAGTCCCAGCCATCTTCATTTGATCACCAGCTGTTACTGCTGAAAAGTATTTTGTGTTACACAGTATTAATTCTCCATTTGTGTTCCTCTTCCTTATTGCTATTGCTTTCTCTGTTGCTTTTACTCTAAATCTCCTGGCTTTTAGAAATTTTGCTTTGCAAACTACTGATGCATTTCTAGAATATTTACAGCCCTTAATTTATTGATATTTTTACTCACAGCTATAACTTCTTCTAATTTTGGTCTGTAAATGTATTGGTCTTTTTCAGTTAATATAATTAATGTGCTGCATATTAGGCATATTGCCTGAAGTTCACCCTGCTGCTGAAAGACCTGTGTAGGGAAAATCATCAACGAACTTAGACTGAAAAGTTTATGATGTCCTTAATAATGTGGTTACATGTTATCTAGAATGCTTGCAAGCAAACAGAATCATAAAATATTCCAAATCTCTATTAAAACAAATTTATGCCCTGTAAACCTTTCACATCCCAAAGGATTTGACAGCTCAGTGACTCAGATAGTCATACAGTAATAGAGAAACTGAGTCTCAGAGTCCAAAGGGCCAATTTAAGCACATATTCAAGTTTACCCCTCAATTATCCATATTGCCTATGTATTTGTTTGCTCTCTGTCTGATCTTGGCACACATGGACTTTTTCTCCAACTGGGAAAATTGATTTGGAGGTGAGCAGTACAAAGCAAATAAGTCAAGCTTGCCAAAAGTTTGCTCAGCTGTGTTTCTCCAAGGATTTCTCAGTAGAAGTCTCCCCTGTTCTTCAATTCAGTATTCTAGTCAGTTTATTAATGGAAGGATGCTTTGAATCTCTGTATCACAATGCCTGGCACCAGATTGATTGAATGGCCAGAGGGGGCACTCTGGTATCAGAAAAGCACATTGCTTAGCTCTAAGAAGGGAAAAATCCAAACACACAACAATGCAGAACGTCTTCTGGAACGGCTTTTAGACTATTACAGAACAGTTAACCAATTCAAGTTTAAAATGAAGATATAGTGGAGCGTATCTGATTTTTGACATGACTAATAAAGGATTCTAGTCTTTATTGACCCATTAGGGTAAGGTCTCTTGTGCGTGTCTATTCTTGCTTTGGCCTAAGCTGCTCTCAGCTTGTAACAGACCTTTAGATATCAAATGGCTATTACAAATCTGTTGCAGCTGAAGCCTTGAGAATATTACACAGAGTAAATGTTTGACACCTCCTACTCCATTAATTGCCTCCTACTCTATTAATTCCTTCACAAGGAAAATAGAAAAAGAACATAAGGAATCAGTGAAAGGTTTAGCTTTGAGCACCAGAGGGAGAAGCATCCTTGGAAAACAGACTATCTCACAATGGGATGTAAAAGTAAGACATATTTAGCCACTCTAAAACAGTATTATATGGATGGAGCAAAACAAAAAGATCCCTGTGTAAGGTTTCATAAAATCATAGAATGGTTAAAATTGGAAGGGACCTTAAAGATCATCTAGTCCCAAACCCCATGACATGAGCAGGGACACATCCCACTAAACCAGGTAACTCAAAACGTTATCCAGCATGGTCTTGAACACTCCAGGGATGGGGCTTCCACAACTTCTCTGGACAACCAACTCCAGTGTTTCATCATCCTCAGAGTGCGGAATTTCTTCCTAATATCTAACTTAAATAATTCCTTTTCAGTTTAAAAACCCTACCCCTTGTCCTATTATGACATTCCCTGATAAATGTAAATATCAGGGGCTGTAATTTAATGTAAATATCTTTTGTTGTGGAGAGTTTCATCTTAATATCTTTAATACTTATTTATTTATTTATCTCTGCCCCTCACTACCTAAGGTAAGTTCAAAAAACCTTAGGTAAGTTCACATTGTCCAAGCAGAATATTGACACTTGCATTGGGAGGCCTATCTCTCTCAATATCTGCAATTTAGGTGCATACTAGTGATTATGTTCTAAATTACTTCTTTGTGTTCCTCCAGATCCTGGACAAATTATCTGACCTTTGTACTTTAATACTGCACAGTAAGAGACATACCATAAAATTTAAAAGGCAGTTAATTACAACATAATTGGGGGTTGCTGAGATATAAATACAGGTAGAATTTGTAAGAATTTTCTGTAATAGTGATTTTTTTGAAACACAGTGCTTATAAACCAAAGCCAACAGGAATTATCAGTCAGATTACATGTTGCTAACAGCTCTCTGAGATCTAACTTTCTGGTTATTCAAAGACGTTTATAAAAGATACCGGTATTCCTTTTATTACATCAGCTTTTCACTCAGTTTGAATGGGGAGACTTCATCCTGAATACATATGCTAGGTAATGTGATGAAAGTTTGTCTGCACACTCACAAAAGGGTGCAGAGAAGCAACAACAGGAGTGGGGGCCCAAATAATACTCTGCTAGGCTATTTCCAGTCTTATCACAGACATAATCATTTTATCATAAGCACATCCATCACAAGCCCTAGGAGCACAGAGGCACAAAGGCCAGTGAGAACAAAAATTAAGGACTCAGAAGAAGTGACACACAGTCCAGGACCCTCCCAGGACTGTCCCAGGAGATCCTCAGATCCATGATCCAGGTATGACACCCATCAAGATGAGTAAACGCTAGAGCACCTTTCTGCCTGAGAGGTTGTTGCTACTTTGGGGTATGGGACACATTGGGAGATTGCACAAATCTTAATTTCGAATGCATAGGGGAACAAACAAAGGAAGGAAAGGGGACTGATATAGGTGATTTGGGGAGGAACAAGCATGGGGCAATGGATGGATAAGGATATAAAAAGAGCCAGTTGCCTGTGAACAGTTGGCTAGTGAATACACTTGTCTTATGTTCTACACCTGATCTGTGCAGGCCATCCTATCTTCTTATGAAACTCCTTTTCTAACTATTTTCCTGGGTAAGGGACTCTTTTTGGTGTGCACGTATGTGTATGGAGGTCTAAGGAGAACAGCTAGAGCCAGAGCAGGGGTCAGAGCCATGTGTCAGCGGTGTCAGTGACCGGAGAAAGACTGGGTGTGAAAGTCAGTGTGTGAGTGGTAGCAAAGGGAAGTCAGACTAGCTGTCAAGTAGGAGAATTTACCTGGGAGCGGGAGCACGGTGTGGGTCTCTGAGGGTGAGGAACTGGTTACCAGAGGGACCAAGGAGGCCCAGGCAGCTGTTGGAGAGCTTGTGGGGTCTGGGACTTTCAAGGGATGAGACCTGCTGAGCTGCACGTGTTGAGTCAAAGCAATCAGCTTGCGTGATGTGGGCAAGAAGGCCATTGCTGGCTTAGGGAAACCATCTAAGTTATAAAACAGTAAATAGTTAAAATAGTAACCCCTTTGGGGGAAGAGCTGTACACAGAGGTCTAATGCTGTAGAGAAGTAAAATTTGCAGTGAAACCATTGCCTGTGGTCCAGAGGGTCAGCCAGGATACCTGCACGATGGAGGTTCAGAAATGGTATCCTGTCTGTGGTGGAGGAACCAGCTAGACTGGACCTTGACAGAGACCTCCATTGGTGTAAAAGTACTGTGTGCAGAATGTGCAAGTATGCCTTAAAAGAGAGAACAGAAATTGCTTACCTTTTGTTATACTCATCATGATTTAGAGATGTATTATAAATATTATGTCATAGGCTCTGGCCTTGTGGCTCCCTCACTCTAAATTCCTCTGTGCCACTGAGGAAATTAGATCAACATATGAACAAACAAACGTTTCTTTGTTCAAAGGTTATTAGTAAAGATGTCTATGCTGCTAAAAAATACTTTTAAGCACTTTCTATCAAAAAATTCCCAATCTTTTTTCAAATATATCACAGGAAATTGGCATTTCATTTTGTCTCACTCTGTGAAAACACCAGTGCAGGGTAAGTATACTCTTCCCTGCCTTTAATATTTGAACCTGAGTACTGACACACATAAAGATACCAGTTTAATTGCTTTCGGGGTATTTTTCTACCGTCAAACACTGGAGGATTGAGATGCTTATCTGCTTTTACAATCAAAGTCTCTAGATACGTTGTACAACTCAACTGCTAAGCTACAAAGTACAGCTATAGCTTTGAATATGACACTGTAAAAAATAAAAAAATAAAAAATAAAAAAATGTTTCTGTTAAAGCCTCATTGCTATAGTTGTTTATGCACAGTGATTTTAATTGCATTGCTACCAGGTATTATTTGCAAAGCATCAACTTCCGGACAAGAGGAAGTAACCTCCAGCTAAAAACTAATTTTTTTAAAAAAAACCCCACCTTCTTATGCAATGAATGTACTGCAATTGCTGCAGTTTTACTCACTTAAAAGCCTTTTCGTTACACAGCAAGTTTAACACAGTGAAACCACATTATCAACTTTTCAAGAGTCACACCATGATTATGATATTGAAACCTGTCCTGGTCCCACATGCTTGGTAGAAATGTGTGGAGTAACTGTGACTAGCCTTCAATTTGTTATGATTTTTTAATAGTATTACAAAGTCTATTGGCATTTGTTTATACATTTTAGATATATCCTTTATACAAATGCTATTATCAGTAAGCCCTTAGCATAAATTTGTCAGCTACATGCTTTCAAGAAACAGTGAGTGGGGACAGGCTTTAGACAAGTTGTATTTATCAGCTGAGACAAATAATTTCTTAGCCATTATACCACTTGTACTTACCTGTTTCCAGTAGGGATATGATCGTTCAATGCAAGTTGCATGAAAGTCTGTGTCCCTGAAGTTAAATTTGGAATCTGGATATCACTGTGCTTATTAGGGCACGTACTCATCACGGACAAGATTTCAAAGTGTGTTACATACAAATGAGCTGTTTCAACATAGTGTACTGGTCTAGCATGAAGAACAATCCTCTAATCAGAGCATGCATCTATCAGTCTGGGTACATGGCAAATTATTCAAACATTCCTGTTAACTGACAGGCAGTTTAATAATTTTAATTTGAAGTCTCCCTTGGTGGTGGACGAAATTAAGGATGAAATTAAAAAGTTATATTGAGTTGAATGATAAACCAGACTTTACCATCCATGAGCACCCACAATGGGAATTTTCTAAAGGGATTATTAGGGGAAGGTTAATTAGCATTTCATCTGGGAAATGGTAACAGATGAGCTAAGGCAACTCTACACAAAATATTGAAACAATAAAAGAAAACGCTCAAAAAAGCCAAACCAAAACAACACCCAGATACAAAAAGATTGATTCATTACGTAGATAACATGGATAAAAATATTTTATATTACTGTCTTATTAACTGAAAAGGAAGATATTTTTTGCCATACTCCAAACGAATACAATTTCAAGTTAGGGAGTTCAGAGAAAAAGCTACTGACATATATATTTCAAAATGGAAACCATGGAATTAAGCTGTTGTGAAGAATCCAAGAGGAGGCCCCACAACCAATCCTCACAGTTATAATTATAAAAAATGAGCTTCATTTTTCAGTAAGTCTTAATATGTAATTATCTGATCTTCATAAAACTAGATTCATTAGTCATCTGTTTAAAGTTAAAATTATCAGCACAGACATTAAAATTTAAGTGTTGTAACTGTGAATTTAAAAGATTTTCTGATTACATCAGAAAATAAGTCCTGATTTTCTTGCCATATAAGAAATAAAGATATATTTTTGGACTCAAAATATCATCCACTGAATAGGACCCAATCTACTTATAGCAGATTACTAAGATCACTACTCAAAAACAGGACAGCACAAATGTCTTAATAAGATTACTCAGAAGATTATCATAGATCAGATCATTGCAGATCCTCTTACGAGTAACAAAGACAGCTAGAATGTTACCCAATTTATGATAGATGAAATATCCTTTTAAAATATTTAAAAATATGTTATTGTAGCTCTTTTTTCCCCTCTTCAGATCAAGTTATGGCACTCAAGTTCCAAACATATTTTGTGAAGACATTTAAAGACCAGGTGAAGATGCCTTACCCTGAACAGATGTAATACTACCTATTCACAACTTCAGACCCTTTTGAACTTTGTCTATAGGTTCAGGGCAGTAAATGGCTTCCACTGTTACAGCACAGACACCAATCGACTGAAGTTGCAAACTCCCCCAAATAAATACATATAGCAAGTGCTTCAAACAGGAATATCTGTTTCAAATACTTTGGGAAAACAGCCAAGAGGCAAAGACATAGCCAGAAGAATACATGCTGAAAATAGTTTTTCAATGTGATTTTTTTAAGAAGCAAAGGTGCTCCTGTCTTGCTGGTTTCTTCCTGAAGAATAAAATAAACATGATGATTTACATTTATTCCAAAATAAACTTTAGGGGGGGAAAAAATCCACTCAAAAACCAACCAACCAAATAAATAAACAAAAAACCCAAAACAACAACAACAACAATAACAAAACCCAGGCCAGGAAAAAAAAAAGGCAAAAAGAACAAGGGCCTTCAAGGCTGTATACTAGATCTAATGTTTTACAGAACTTAGCAAATGAAATATCTTGTAGCTTTCATAGCTTTCTAGGAATAGTTTAAAATTCCATTATACTATTTCCTTTCCTTTATTTTTTAATGGTATTTCCAAGTAGGATTGAATGAAAATGTCATCTTTAAACCAGTCTGCCCCAAACTCAGAAGAAACAATTAACTTCCACACTTCATTACTACCTTGGCCTTCACTGCTCTAGAATATTTTTTTTTTCTTTCTGTTTATAGCCTTTTTATTATTAGGTATTTAGAAAATATCTAAAGTAGTGATGAACCATGTTGTGGCCTCCAAATGATATTAAAAGCTAGATAAGAAGAAGAAAGACTTATCAACACAAAATCTAGTGTGGGTTACTTTAGGGTCTACCTAGGATATACCAAATATAGGTCTTTCAAGAATTTACATGTATATTTCTTTATATACATGATGCTGTTTTCCACCTAAATACATAGCATATAACAGAAACAATTTCTGTGAAAGCCACTAAACTATTGCCATAAAACAGCAGCATGGAACGTAAAAAAGAGAAAGAACACTAATGGGATGAGAAACAGCAAATTTTTCCTCTCATTTCCTGTACAGATGAAGAGATATTTTTACATTTGGAGAGCTCAGACATTCTACTCTCAGGAGATAGGAAGGTAAGCCAATTGCACATCCCCGAGTCATCCACTCCACCACTAAGAAGTTGAGATTACATTAGAAGAAAACATCCACATGTGTGTTCCCCCTGTGTTTATGAGTCTATCACCATCAGAGAGTCAACGGGAATGTGTATAGCTGCTTCTACATTAAGTTATTAGAATGGATATTAAATCTTCTTCCTGCAGGTGACATTTGGAATGAACTCCGATTTGTTTCTAGAGGAGAGTTAATAGAACATTTAGTTCAGAAAACATTAATTTATGTATCAGAATTCTGATTGTGATGAACTGAAAAGAAAGGAAAAAATAATTCTGTATGAAATATACAAAACAATTAAAATTAGAATAATTTAAATGTATCTATTTTCACATTTGCGAGGCTTTTGCAGCTTCACTCTATTAGAGCTGTTTGTACATCATCAACAATGATGTTGTTCTTTTTTAAATGAACTCCTTGGTGTGGTGCGTGCAGAGTGTCAAGGAACAGTGTTTATAAGTTCCAGTCTACCTTCCAATTTATGAAGTGAGATCACTGTTCTGAGAAATTTCAAAGTCATCAGGTCCATGGCAATAAAAAGGGTACAATGCATTCAGCTGCCCAAGACATCAAAAAATTTGGTCTGTCAGAGTTAAGCTTCCTTCTTAGTGCTGTCAGAAATACTCAGGTGAGTTAGAACAGTGATATGATTCAAGTGACAGCTGTATGGGAGCACCCAGCCAAACTGTTTTCAGAGCACAATAGGTGAGATGCAGGGAATTGTCATTCGACTCAGCTTCATCTCTGGCTTGCCTGGTCTATGCAGAGATAACTTGGGGGGAGGAGAGGTGGCTGCAAAAACAGCTCAGTCTGGGATTGTCTCTAGATTGCATCACAATAAGAACTGAAACCAAATGGAGCCTTACCAAACAAAATGCCCTGAGTCCCATCCCACCACTATTCCCATGACTTTGAGTGCTAGACATCACAAAATTAGCAACAGAAATTTAGGAGCCATCACACCACCAGAGGTAAATATTCCAGGTAGTGTAGTCCACTCAGGCGTAATCCTGCATCCCCATCTATGGGAACTTTTCTACAAGAAAATGGTTGCATAACTGAAATAGACTGAAACAAGTTAAAACATCGAGTGCGAATCTAAGCAGATGCAGAAGAGGTAAATAGGGGCAAACAAGAACTGTTAAGCAATTAAACATAATGACTTGGCTGATCCTCAAGGCCAAGTTCTCAGGCTTGCTGTTAACGAATTATAGCTTTGTTGCCTATAACTTGCATCCAATCAGTAATTGCCAAGTTAGTATATTTATGTAAGTAAGCACTATATATGAAAGAGCTTCACCTGCAATAAATGACACTTACCTGATCATACTGGTCGTTGCATGGTGTCCATGACTTCCATGCCAACACCCATTGAATCAGGAAGTATAAACCATAAGGTCTGGGGAGAAAAATGGGAAATGTTCCAACAATACAGTTGGCCTGTAGGAAATTCATCCCCTCCTTGTACAGGACGCTGTACAGGGTAACTTCCCAGGGACTAAGAGACCTTACCTGAGAGAGAGGGTGATTAAGAAACAGACGTATGTTATATGGCATGCTATTAAGATGATGATGGGTGCACTCTTTTAAGATATTAATTTCTAGCACGTTTGTGGTTTGTGTTGTTACTTTTCAGGATCGCTTGTAGGTTGTAATAATGTGCTTCATGAATTCTTTTTAAATTGCAATGATGTATTTGCCATTGTACCCATAGAACCTGCAATAGTGGTGTATTGGATCTGTGGGTGAAGTCCAAATAAATTGTTAATTTGAACCTCTCAGTGAAGTCCTTTTCCCTTTTTGTCACAACAGGTAATGATTTGACCTGCTCCTCTAGGAATAAGACTAGGACAACTTTCTTTTCTGCGTAGGTGAATTTACCAGTCTTGGGCTTCCACATAGGTGCACAGCTCATAATGTTCATGCAAGAGGAATGTTACAGAGGTGCTAATAGCTAGCCAGGGATGGGTCTGCTCCTTCAGACCACACTTTCAGCCTACCTGTTTGTAGAACCTGCAAGCTTCAGGTAATAGAAGAGATTGTCTTGGGATTTATCCAAGCTCCCCAATACCTTCTGTATGTCAAACAGCCTTCCTTCTACTTCTCCTGATATCTGTGATTTACAGATCACCTCCACCAGGCTCACAGAGCTTTACATACATGTGATTTCCATGGTTACCTTATAAAAACTCTGTAGAACATGATGTGAGCTGAGGCAGGTTTTTCAGGCCTATGTTTTATATTCATATATGCCTAGTTTATAGTTATTTTTAAAGCCATCTGATTTCCAGCCACACCAAAAGGAAATAGAAATAAAAGCAGATTATTCACATCACCTGAAGTAGACAACATCATTGCACATGTTTTTAAAACAGTCATGTTACCAAAGGGTAAAGGTGAAATAAGCTAAGCAACAAGTTTGCTATTGAATAAGAATGGCTTCACTTTCTGCTGCTCCTACTAACCTTTTCTTTTTAAAACCACACTCTTATCCACATAGTTCTCCACATCCAGCCACCTCTTTAATATATATTATTGTCAAATTCAACCAGTTAAACTAGTGAACAGTTGGGATTTGAATGTAGAAGAACAATAAAAAAGTGTTTTATTTTAAATTTGTGATTTAATACGAATATAGCATTGTTTATAGCTCAGCTCTAGGCCACTAAAGACAAACAACAGATTACTGAAGATAGGAACTTTCATGTCCAATACCACATCTTAAAAGTTAAAAATCCTGGACAAGTATTTGTTATGCATGCTCATTCCTTGCATGTACAAGCTCTCAATGTGCTTGTTTTTTTACTATATGTTTAATCTTCTGAAGTGGTCTACCTAAATCTGTACAGTAATATATATGTGATATTTATTTCAATCAAGCAATCTTCTGACAGAGACCAAATTCTGTAGTAGATACTATAATGGAGTCAAAATTAGTTGGGTGTGACAAATTTCCTGTTCCCAGAGTTGTTTTTTTTTCTTAAAACTACAGCATCATCTTGTCAAACAGTAGACTACAGGGATGATTAAAAACATGAAATATGAAAACTAGGCATTTTAGTTGCAGGGAATGCCTCCCTTTGAAGTGGCCATCTGGGAAAAAGATGTGGAGTAACAACTTGGGGCAGGAAAGGAATGAGAACAGCTCCAAGTAGAGAGCTAGCAATAGAAATGGACAGTGAAATGCTCCTCAGAGGGTGATGGAACACTGGAACGGGCTGCCCAGAGAGGTTGTGGAGTCTCCTTCTCTGGAGATATTCAAAACCTACCTGGATGCATTCCTGTGTGACCTGATGTAGGTGTTCCTGTTCTAGCAGGGGGATTGGACTAGATGATCTTTCAAGGTCCCTTCCAGTCCCTGATATTCTGTGATTCTGTGACAAGCGTGCTTGCCTGAAGCAGAGAGCTGAATCAAAGCTGAGCTACTGAAATGCCAGCAAAAGGATCCACAGAGAGTTTGGTTTGGCCCAGGAAGTCATTTAACTTGTCTGGAATGTAAAGGAAACCTGAGAGAAAGGGTTCATCACTTCTTAACATTTCTACCAATGATATACTGGAAGCTGTAAAGTGCTCTCTGATAATGACTTTGTGGCATTTGCCATGTCTTTTTCTGATGTTTATGGTAAAGATGAGCTCCCTTTTCCCTGTCAGAATCCACATTTATCTGAGCTCCTAAACTTTCATATGATGATTTACCATAGCTATGAATCTTTTAAAAGTTTTGCTGATAAGTATATTAATCTGAAACTTCTACAACTATTTACAGATGGTGTGACTCTATTTGATCACTGAATTATTGGTACAAAGTGTTAGTAGAAGACATAATGCTCTCTAAAGAGGTTTCTGTTCAAATGTACCTGTAAGAGTATTGTATCCCACTTTTGTTTTCCAGAACTAAGCTGGAGGGTTTTATTTGCTTTTTAAAAAATTTCCTAAACAAAATATTTTTAAAAGCATCTAGAAGATCTTAACAAAAAAAGTCCTTACATTTAACTGTGATAGTGCCTTGTAAAGAACTCTGACATAGATAGAAATAAAAATAACTTTTCTGTTCATGTAGCCTGGTTTTAAATTGCTCTTCAAGGTTAAATAACTTACTGATAAATCACTCTATACTATATAGTGATACACTGGCACACAAGCATTCAAACTTAATTCATTTTTTTTCCTTAATTTTTCCTTGAAAATGCTTAAGCCTTAGTTATAAACATTGTTTTCTGTGTCAGCTTTTATAGCTGTGTTGAGAAAACAGTGGAAAAACTGAACTTTATTTTGCTTTCTTTGTAAAAATATTAGGCTTGCCTTAAGGTTGGAAGGCAACCGTTACTGACATTTGGATTTTATTTTTTCTCTTTGGCTCCTCGCTTGACTCTTTCATTTCTGCAAGAAAAGAAATCAGTCACTGGAGAACAAGTGATGATTTTTTTTTTCCCCTCATCCTGAATAGTCCAAGAAAAGAAATCAGTTACTGGGGAAAAAGTGATGATTTTTTTTTTCCCCTCATTCTGAATAGTCCGCACCAAAATGACAGCTGGAATCCTGCTATCCACCTATAGTTGTTTCTATTTTCAACCCATCTAGTCCATCCATCCAACTATTTACTGTGTTGCTGTGGATAAGGGGAAGACAGTAGAACATGCTGTGTGCCTAGGCTTTAGTATGGTCTTTGACACAGTCTGCCGTAGTCTTCATCAAACTGGTGAGATATAGGCTGGATATGTGGTGACAATGTGACTGCCTGACTGAGATTTGCAAACTCTGCAGGAAAGTCCATCTGATGGCCAGTAACAGGTGACATTCATGAGGGAATAATGCTAGGACCAGCATTGCATTGTGTCTTTAATGACCATGATGATGGGAAGGAGAGCACTTTCAGTGAGTTTACAGATGACACCACTTGTGAAGGAACAGGCAATTTAATGAAAAACGGAGCTACTCTTCAGTGGAAACACAACAGCACAGAGAAATGGGTTAATTGTACCTTCATGAAGATCAAAAAAATACCAAATGAAAAGTCCTGTAACAGGGCACAGATAAATCCAAGCAACAACACAGGCTGGGAGCCGATTGTCTAGGAAGCAGCTTTGCATAAACAGACCTGGGGGTCCCATTGGACAACAAGATGAGCAGGTCAGCAGTGTGCCCTGGCAGTGAAGAAGACCAGCTACATCCTGGGTTGTATTAAGAAGAATGTAGCCAGCAGATAATGAACTTTCCCCTTTATTTAGCACTGGGGAGACCAGATCTGGAGTACTGCATCTAGTTCTGGGCTCCTTGGCATAATAACATTATTGAAACACACTAGTCCAGCACAGGCCACCAAACTGGACTGAAGATGGTGACTGGAGAACACAGCATATGAAGAAAATCTGGAAGGTCTGGATTTGTTCAGACTTGAGAATGGAAGTGCTCTTATTTCCCATTGCTCTCATTGCTTATTGTTCTCAACAGTTACCTCAAAAAGGATATAGAATAGATAAACACAACTTCCTCTAGGAGGCATGCAATGATAGGACCAAGTTGGAACATGGGAAATTCTGTTTAGATACAAGAAAACATTTCTTTACAGTGAGGATGATCAAATACTGGAAGACGTTGCCCAGAGAGATTGTGGGATTTTCAGTCCTTGTGGGCCTGAGTAATCTCATCCAACTACTTCTTCTTTCAACAGGAAGAACTATTTCTTATGGAACATGTAGCCTCCAGAGGTTCCTTTCAACCAAAATTATTCTATGACTCTGTGCGAATTCTTGTCTTTTGCTATTGCTGAATTTGTTAAAATTGTTCAGATCTTTCTTGACAAAGCATCAGTTTAATCATGAAGCAGGCAAATATAATTCTTATTTTAATTTACTCTATCATCTTCTCTTTGCAGTAAGTTAAATATAATTTAATAGAACCTTAATATGCCTTTCCTGAGACTGTCAATTTTGTGTACTATGGAGAAGTCTGTTCAAATTTAATATTGTCCACTGTTGTTCATAGTCTGTCTCAGATCTCTGTTACACTTACCAAAGTATCATAAAACCTGTACTTTATTATACAACATTTTTTGTACTGTTTTAAGTGAAATTGCATAGGAGAAAATGTTATATAAATAACAAAAGTTGAGCAAGCTGCTTCCTCTGTTGCAACTTCAATTAGACATAATCAAAACAAATAATTTTGCATGATAAACTGAACAAATGATGGGCAAACAAATTACAGTGATTACTGATAAAATACCTTTATTATCATCAACTACTTCACCTTGATAGTACACTATGAATATGTAATTGACAGTTCTAAATTGTTTTATAGTTTATTATTATTTTGTCTAGTGGTCATTATTTTGTGCTAGTATTTGAGTGCGCTCTGTTTTCTACACACAAAGAAATACATTAGATTTGTCATTTATATTAATTCATCTAAAAAATCCAAGCAGCTTATTAACTTTTAATCATGTACTTCAGTATTCTAAAATGGCTGTGATTTTATCTGCTCTTGTATTTTAATTAACTAAATTCAGTATTTAGAAGTTCAAATTGTGCTGTTTTCAGACTTTAATTAGGTTTAGAATTCAATTCCCAAAAGTTTTTCATTTGTCAACATAACAATTTTCACTCCTTAGATATTATCCCTAGGTATGTAGGTAATCATAATGAAATACGTTGTCAAATTAGTTCAGAACTGTGCATTATCTTTCACTTATTAAAAGGTTATAATTTGTGACAAATTACAATCATTTACGCTCCAAAATGAGAAGACTTTTAAATCAGGAAAATATATCATACCAGGAAGATACTTTTTCCTGGAATCTGCTAAATGCAGCTGTGTTAGCAGTTGTATTTAGTTTAAAAAAACATAACAGATTCTTGTTGGCCAAATTCAAAACAGTTCAAATTTCTTTGAAATTTCCTTTAAGAGTAGGGGGAAAAAACCTGACAAAACTATCAAGACCTCAGAATTAGGACTTCTAAGTCATAGCCTTATGTCTATTTACATCAAAACTAGGTGTTTCCACAGTGGGTGAAATGAATACTGCTTCAATACAGGACCCAATGAAATATATATTTTGTATGGTTTGTATTTGTTAAATCACACTATTGTAGAAAATAACTTGCAATAGTATTTCTTAATTGTAGAGTTTCCTTCTGTTTTCCCATATTTTTTGTGTGTTGAGTAGAATTGTAATTACTGTATATATGTACAGTATATATACTTTACAAAGTCTACTGGTGGAGAGTGAAGCATCTCTAGACAGTTATTCAATTGATCTGAGTTCACAAGATGGAAACAGAATCCTTTTGATACCAGGTTACAGGTGTGCCATCTTAAAGTATTTATCAAACCTGTAGACAAAGTTAAGTGCCCAGAGTTAGAATGAATCTGAGCAGTGAATCAAGTACTGTAGACTTCAGTGTGAAGCGAGTGATCCTTGTAGCTTTAGCTAATGGAAGATCTTTGTTGTAGGATATTGTATGCATATATATCATTTGTAGCAGGTAACTACTAGTTGAACATAGTATTTGAAAGAGATTTAAAAGTTACCTGATTCATAGTTTGTAGGTTTACAGCCAGATAGGACCATTTCAGACTTCATAAGTCTTTTGTAACTTTTTAATGAATAATTTCTGAGTTTTAAGCAGGGGTTTTTGGTGTGTAATTATCAGATCTAAATACAATATTTTATGAATGTACTGCTAATTCTAGAAATTCAATGAAAAATGTTTAAAGAGGATGATGGCACCATTTTCCTGCTCCCACTTGATATGCCGTTTCATTTGAATGTTATTTTTACTGAAATTCTTTCTGTCACTGAACGACACATTCCAAGATTGCCTATTGCAATGTACCATAGGAAAACAATAATTTTTGTGTGCCCCAGAATTATATAATCTAAAGTTAAAACAAATTAAAAAAAAAACAAACAAACAAACAAAAAAAACAACCAAAAGACAAAAAACAACCTACAGAATAGATTCAGAGATGCAAACTGATAGGAAAATTCAAGGAAGTCCTGAAACACCATTCAGTGATAAAGAAGATATCAGTAGCATTTTATTTCCAGAGGTGCCATTTTACAAACTGCATTTTCAGCTATCATCAGCCAAGTGCAAGTACATCAGTATTTATTCATAATTCCTCTTTGGATTTTCAGAGAACATTTTTACTGCTGTGCTGGAAAGTGTTTGTCAATATGTAAGAGTTAAAGCATTTAAAGCAGTCAGCTAAAATATTTTATGAAATAAATATTGAAGGTGTTAGGTCTGGAATAAATTTATTTAATAAATACTCAAATTCAAAAAAAAGCAGGTTTTATTAATTTTAGTGAAATTAATTATCTAATTCTGCTAAATATTTTCACTTTTTTTGGTCACATTTTGATTCAGGGGGGAGGGGTAGGGAAAGAGAGGAAGGGAGAGAAATGACAAACAAACAAAATAGGGGAGAGAAGAATGTGGTGGCTGAAGCATCATTATCAGATTTTTTTAGCCAGCTTTGGAAAAGAGGCACACACTCACCAGGAGATGAAATTCTTAGGCTCACTTCTTTCATTATCTGAAGATATTTGTAACCATACCTTTCATTTCATGGGGATTTGCTAGCAGGACAAATTTCCTAGTTCTGTTTCTGATGAAGATCCACTCTGCTTGAATAGATATTCAATGAAGCAAAGACTGAGTTCAGCTTTTCCAGCTCCTAAATACACTGCAGAGCTGTTTCATTTTTATACTAACAGAAAATTTCCTAAGAAAAAATAAGAAAAGCCCTTCTTACAACACTGCTTCCTCAGTATGTTTGATATTTACTCTTCTGCAACAGCTGTAGAACAGCTCTCAGTTATTAAGGAAATGGACAAATGTGTATTTCTAATCTGAAATATCTGAGCTTCTATTACCATTTAAGTGGGATGCCCAAAACCAAAAGTATAAAATACCACAGTCTATGAAAATCATCTTTAATATATTAACTCAGTTGCCTGTAAACTGAGGGCAGCTGAGAAATGGGAATAGAAATAGGTTTAGGAGAGATGGTAGTGTGTATATATCCTTTAAAAAGTGAGTAATACTGAACTGATAAGTTTTATCAGAATCATAGAATGATTGGAGTTGGCAGGGACCTTGAAGATCATCGAGTTCCAACTCCCTGCCATGGGCAGGGACACCTTCCAGTAGACTGGGTTGCTCAAAGCCCCATCCAGCCTGGTCTTGAACTCTTCCAGGGATGAGGCATCCACAACTTCTCTGGGCAACCTGTTCCAGTGCCTCACCACTCTCACAATAAAGAATTTCTTCCTAATATTGAGTCTAAACTACCCTTTTTCAGTTTAAAGCCATTACACTTTGTCCTATTACTTAGTAGTTTAGCTTTCTTGTTCTTCTTCTTAGGACATCACACCTGGCTTTCCAAATGTTGTTCCAGGATCTTGAAGCTTTTCTGTAGATCTGTGTCTTGTTTGTTAGCCCTGTGAAGATACCCTAAGGCACCTTACCTGACATTATATGCCTTTATATAGATAACTGAATCCTGACCAAAAGTTTTCATTAAATTGTTTTAGCAAGCACTTACATTAAGTTATAGTATTTTGTTTCCCATTTGACTAATTTCAATTTAAAAAAAAAAAAAAAACAAAAGAACCACACCCCACATTGAATGTAGAAATGAAACAGTATCTTAGTTTTTATGTGGAATGAAAAAAGGCAAATTTAGTATTAAGACAATTGTATACATCATCACTATATATATACCAAGTAATGTTGGCACAGAAGAAATTAATATATAAATCCCATCTGATCAGTGACAATGAAGCACCAAATGTATAATGTAGACTCTGCCTCTATGAGACAGCATTTTCTGATCTTAAGAGCTGCAATGAATTCAGTATAATTTTGAATACAATGTTGAATATCTACAGCTTGGACTAGGTTTAATTACCTTTATTATTAATAATTACATTTGTCAAAATATTCTTTTTTATAAAATCTTGAACTGAACTGATGAACTAAACTTCCAGTAAGATTTTTTGCCAGACCCTGTGCGACCATATATACAAAAAAGGTCACACCAAGAAAATCTTAAACTGCAAAGATCTTTCTTTAGCTGATGAATGAAAAGTTTGATTCTGCTTCCTCTTAAACTGTTTATATATTTTTATTTATTTAACCTATTTCTCATGTTATAAATATGCATGTAGCAATTTTAGAGAGTAGAGTTCTCGAACTCTAAACTTTTCTCATGGATGAAAGAATGTTAGAAGACAGGGCAATAACATCTTTATGATAATTAGGCCAGTTATACAACATATGTACATGAAACATGAAAAATGACAGCAGTCACAGTGGAGAGCTTCTACTAATACATATAGACTTTAATACTATCTGATGGGATTTTTCGATATAGCTACTAAATTAAAAAAAAATAAAGTAACACTGTTTATGCATACAATATAAGGCCAAACAGCTTCTAAATATTTCTTATGTGTCTGCAAATTTGTTTTTGACATAGCATAAGATACTAGATTCCCACTCTGGTAAACTAGACTGAGTCAGTGGAAGATATATAAGTTCTAAAAAAAAATATAATTCAAGCACTTGTGTCTTAAACATCCTCACTTCTTAGATATTCTCTTCCTGGGGCATTTCCTGTCTCCAGTTTGGATTGCTTCTGATAGCTTTCTCAAAAACAATTCTGCCTTGTGTAGTGTTCCTGAAGTACCATCTCCAAGGGAGGTAGGGCAAGTCATAACCTTGACTCTATTGCAAGCATTGTAGACAGAAGTCAATTTACACACCTTGGTCTCAGGGACAAGGACTAGTCTCTGACCTTCTTTTTTTTTTATGTAGCAAAGCAGTCTTAACTTCCTTTCTCTGTGAGAGGCATTGAGAGCACACCTGACACAGGAGATCAGGGTGAAGTGATTCAGAAAATGAAAAGTTCTGTCTATTTTCATAGAATCACAAAATTGAAGGGATGGAAGGGTCCTCTGGAAATCATCTAGTCCAACATCTCTACAAAAGCAGGTTCCCCTAAAACAGGCTGGACAGTAAAACATACAGGAGAGTTATGAATATCTTCTGAGAAGGAGACTCCTCAGTCTCTCTGGGCAGCCTGTTCCAGTGTTGTATCACCCTGAAAGTAAAGAATTTTTTTTCCTCATGCTGACACAGAATTTTCTGTGATCCAGCTTGTGTCCTTTGTCCCTTGTCTTCTTACCAGGCACTACTAAGAAGATTTTGACCCCATCTTCTTGTCATCTGCCCCTTATATAAACATTGGTAAGATCCCCTCTCAGTCTTTTCTCCAGGCTGAATGGACCCCAGTCTGTCAGCTCCACTCCCTTGATCAGCCTTGTAGCCCTCTGCTGTATTCTCCAGTAGTAGCCTGTCCTTCTGGAACTCAGGACACAGAAGTTTCTAATGTTCAGTAATTGTAGAGTTTGCATCTTTTATACTCTACGGTTTGTGTACATATTGAAGATGAATAAAACAATGGAATGCTGAAGCTGAAGGACAGAAGCCAGAACTCCCCACTCCTACCTCAATTCAGTCTTTTTTCTTTTTTTTTTAATTCCCTTTTTTGAGGTTAAGCCCCAATGAATCTTGCATTCTTTTTTGTCCACTACACAGGAACAGATTTAAGAAGAGGAATGAAGGCATCTCAGTAACATACATTTTAATCAGAAAAGCCTGATGATGACCCTTGAAAACTATTTTGCTTGACCCTTGAAAACTATTTTGCTTCACAGTTCAAAATATGATCGATGTCTCAGTTGTCTAGCAAAAAGGATTACTTCAATAACTATTAATACTGAATCTTAACATAGTAGTAGCTGAAATATTAATATGAGTCTGAAATGGCATATAAAGGCGCTGCTAGTATAATACCCCAGACATTTTACTGACTTGGCAGTGCTGGGTCTCGCTTTGCTTTTTCAGTCTTTCCTTGGACTGAGCTGGTTTTAGCTTGTAAAAAGTCCCTAGTGACCAATTGTCTATTGTTTGACTGTTGTAAATGATGCTCTGGGAAAACTACATATGGCAAATGTCTGATGCCCCTAGGCCATCACTTCATAACAAACAGTAGCCCTTTCTGTCAGCTAAGACTGGGGAGGCTGTTGTGCAGATTTCAGACTTCAGCAGGGAACTGAAAAGAAGGAATCAGACCCGTAAAAGAAAACTTAAATATGTGTTTGAAAATTGCACAGTGTGAAGCTGGCATAACCAGAAGTCTCCACTATGAGTGTTATACTCCTAGAAAAAAACTCATGATGCTGCTGACTCATTGCAACCTTATCCCCTCCACCCACCACCCCACCCCCCGTCATGCTCAAGGCAAATAGGTGTTAACTTTGGCATTCAAAGCAATGTTAGCTGGGTCTAACACCATAGCAAAGGGGGAGATACTAGAATGTTTTACACAGCAACTGTAACCATATTATTGGTGAAGCTTTTCCATATTAATTAGATGATGTTGACTATTTCACTGTTAAAGCATCAATTGGATGAATGAGGAGTTCTTGTTCCCATGTGTCCAATAGGTTTCCTTTTGCCCATAAGAAGAGTTGGAGTGCAACTTCAGAAAATATCTACACCAGCCCCTTTGTGGACAGAGGCACATTTTTTTTCAGTTTCTAGATCCCATTGTGGTTTAAACAGGACTTGGGCACCCCATTGTTTATATAGGTCAGTTTTAGCAAAAGCAGAGCAGAAGAACTTTCAAAGAGACTGAGAAAAAATAAGAAAGTTTAAAGTACAGGAAGAAAAAAGGTCACTGAGACAGCAGACCATGTAAGAAGTAGCCAAAGAACTTTGTATTTTAATAATGGAAGAGTTTTGTGTCATTAGGCACCTCTGAAGGTAGTACTCACTGTGTGGGCTTTTTTGTGCTGCAATTTCTGTCCAAGTCCTACTTGTGACTGAGCTTTAACTTTACTTTAAAATTAAAAGTATATAAGTGATGGCGGAAACAAGAGTTTTCAGTGCTGAAACAATGGATGAATGATTGGATGTTACAGACTGAGTAGTGCTCAAACTCAGTTTTGGGCCTGGTCTCAAACTACAACCTTACTCAGGAGTTGTTTGGGAGAGTGCTATGTTGCTCATCCAGATACTGCCCTAGGGCAATCCTAAACAATTTGACTGCATAGACAAGCAGATACTTGGAATGCTCCTTCACACCCTCTAATTCACTGTTGTGGATATAACCTCCAGTATTTGTATTTGGCAGTCACCAGGGAACAAGGGAGGTGTCCCAGAAAAAATCAGGGAACACAGCTTCAGTATTTTCTCTCCCAGGTGCATGCTACCTTCATTAGATGAAAGAAATGCTTTCATGTCTGTTCTCCTTCTAGTCAAATGAATATAAACGTTTGATTGTAAGATACCTCAGCTTCAACAAAAGACGTGACATACACTTGTACAGACTAACTTAGAACCTGTGCCCCATTAATTGTTTTTTTTTTAAATTAGCATTCTCAGTCTATGATTATGTAAAAGTTCCTCCTACATTTCTGTTTTTAACTGGACTCAGTAAAATCCGAGCGTGTTAGGACAGTGTGAGTGCACCTCTGGGAATTTAATTACAGAATAAGGAGGCTATAAGGGATCTCAAGAGGTCATCTAGTCCACCCCTATGCCCTAAGGCAGGATTATTTATGCTTATGTCATGCCTGACAGATATGTGTCAAACTGATTCCTGAGGACCTTGAGTGACAGAAACTCCACAGATTCCCCAGGCAGTTTAGTCTGGCTTTCCAATACTCTTTAATACTAAAAGCTGTGGGATTTCTGTGAAGTTTGGCTGTTGTTTTAATAATACCTGACCTAATTCTGTTTAACCATAATTTAAGTCATTATTTCCTGGTTTATTTACCATTAATATGGAATAAAAATATACTGGGAAGTTTTCCTTCTAGCAATTACGCAATCTCAGGTATCTTGGTACATCATACAGTGAATGCTACCTTGTGTCTTTTGGTCCTGGAAGACTTTTTATGAAAAAATTAAGGAAGACTTAGTCCAGTCTGTGGTAGATCTGCATGTAAGCTAGGTAGCTACGGGGTTTTTTGTTGGTTTTTTGTTGTTGTTGTTTTTGTTTTTGTTTTCATATTAAAAGATAGAAAACAGTTGTACTGGGTACAGGTACCCAGGCGCTGGCAGTGGTGGCTACAGGGCCAGCCTCTGTGAGGAGAGGTTGGAGCTCCCTGAGCCGGACACAACTGGTTCCAGCCATCTTCAATTGACACACCACAGGGCACAGCTGAACCCCGCAGCCAAAAAGGTGGTGCCTTGAGGAAAACAAGTTTAAGAAAGGTCAAAACACTGCACCCCAGAGAGTGGAGTGAGGAAAAAAGAGTTTTCATCGAGCTAATTTAGACAGTGTACAGTGGCTTAGTAGGAATAAACTCAGTGAGTGTCTGTGGGGACAAGACATGAAGTTCTTCACATCTGGCCTCTGTTTGGGCTTCTGCTGTTGTACTCCAGGCAATGCCTAAAAGTTGAGATCGAGACCTAGGGAAGTACTCAAATCTGTATAACTGTACAATAACAAAACTTCTTGGCATTAGGATGGATAATTCTTTTTAATAATGAAAAGAATTATTGCGGCTCCCCTTGTGAGAAACACCATCTCACTAATAGAATATGGAAAGAGGACAATGTCCTCAAAACAAAGATACAAAAAGATTTAAAAAGTTTATTAAAAATGTACAGGTTGGCTGAGCTGGGTGCCTTCCCCAAAAAGGCAACACGCACTGTTCTTGGCACTTAGAGTAATTATACCTGTTCCTAATCGTCCCTTTTTCCTATTGGCCAGGTAGGTACTCAGGGACTTGCAGTCTTCCCATCTACCCAATGAACTCATGTCATGATTACAATGTTCTGATTGAGTCTTTTTCTTCTTATGATCTCCTTTACACATTTTTTTGTTACAAGCTGCTTACATAGACAATTCACACGTTCCCTTTTACAAAGCATGGCTCTGTGTTAGTCTGCGTTTACAGAAACTTAGTTTCTATATGCACAGGAAAATTCATTATGGCTGAAGCAAAATTTTTACCCATCTCTTACACCTTGCTGAAAGATAAAGGCAAATTTTAGTCATTACTGGTTACTTTTATATGAAGTATCAACTACACTTCTTGCAGAAAATATTAGGAATGGGATATTGTCAGAACTATACAATTTAAACTGGCCACATAAGATGCATATATGGAAACAGAAAAAAATAATAACGATGCATAAAGTGCAGCTTTGAACACTTACTAAGCACTTGCATGGACACACTGGTGATTATTTTACTTAAAATTATCTACCTATGTATTAGCCATTTATTTTATGTGCCCAATTATCTGTATACTTTCACATTCTTTTCCACGCATATTTTATGGTCTGATTATGAAAACTCTGTCAGAAAAGATCAATAAGAAAAGGCTATGAAGACAGCAGAAAACAGTTTGGAAAAAAAAAAGCAGAGGACAGTCTTGATAGAAATTAAACAGAATTAAAGAAAGAACAGAGAGAAAGAAAGAAAAGACACAGGGGAAATGTAAAGTGTTCAAAAGAAAATTAATATAATACTGAGGGTTATATGTGTCCTCTTTCTATAAATATATTGTAAGCAGGAAATAAATGAGAAAACTAACAAACAGTATACTGTGTGAATATGGAAGGAAATGCCAGAGGTAACAAAGAGAAAGAAAAAGTCAGCTGCAATGCATTAAGGGAGAGTTAGAATGACTGTAGAGCAAAGTGCAAAACAGAACAGAATAGAATCATACAGTAGAATAGAATACCATATCATAAAAACAATAACTTGATAAGATAAAACAAACAGTAAAGAATATGTGAAAAAAAGAACTTTCAAAGAGACTGAGAAAAAATAAGAAAGTTTAAAGTACAGGAAGAAAAAAGGTCACTGAGACAGCAGACCATGTAAGAAGTAGCCAATTCATTTGCCTTGTATAACATCCTTGAGGTGCAACTAATCTGCAGGTGAGCTAGGGCAAGACTCAATCATTTTCAGGAAAAAAATATTACTTAAAGGTATTTGTGTTTTTCACACATCATTCCACCCAAGACTCAGTACAGTAAATAACTCGCTTGAACATTGTGTGCTTATCTACTTTTTTTAAACTTGAAATTCCTGGAAGACTGAAGGAATTGTTCCCTCTGATGTTCCTTTCAGTATGTTTAGAATTTTCTTTTTCCTCATCTGATGTTCTCTGCTAGTACTTAACATTAACCACAGACACAACTCCTGATATTTTATTTTTTATTTTTTATAGGAAAAATACATGAAAAATAAACAAAGCTCTAGTAGAAAGCTTATACCCAGATAGCAATTCAGTATTAAATGGAATAATCGTCTCTCTTTTTTTTATGATGCTATTACTTTAATATCAATTCATCAGTGCTAGAAATCATTGTTATATTTGGAAAATGTAGATATAAAAGGATCATTGAACAGGCTTTGCATCAACTTTACATATTTCTAGGTAGTACTTTGATACCTTATCAGTATATGTAAAGTCATTTTAATCACAGCATCCTAAAATAGCCTTGTATTTATGAAAGGTAGCAGTGAAATACTCACTTATCCTACTTTAATATTTGCCTTTTTATTGCTCAATAATGGGAAATTCTCATTCTTATTCCCATCATTCATGAATATCCAAATCCATTTAAATCTTCTCCATGACTTTTGCAGAGCTTTCAGAAGTAGCTGGACTATATTACTTAAGCCATAAAATGCACGGGATCAGAAAGAGAGTTTCCATTAGCAGTACTGCAGTGGCTGAGATAGCAACCCAAGACTTGCAGAATAAAAAATAAATTGCTTACTGAATTCTATATTTTTTTTAATCCCAAATTTTCCCTAAATTATATGCTAGAATGCTCAAATGGCTGAGAACCAACAGGAAGTTTGGCATTTCTAAATTTGATAGTTTGGCTCAGAAAAAAATAACTAGATGATTTAAATCTGTTACCAAAAACCAACCAAACCAAATTCCTCTTCCATCGGTGGTTAATTTCCATGGATAAAACAGTTAGATTTGATTTACTATAACACAGTACTTTATTGGTAAACCAAGACACTGCATGTTTCAGTTTGCTAAGTGTTCTTTATTACAGACTTTATCTCAGAATGTTTTTGCACAGGTTTAAGCAAGCCATTGGCTAGTTTTTAAAAAGGGAAGGTCATGTAACTGATCAAGTTAATGTTATTGACTTTAGATGTATATTTCCATGCATAGTATAATAACATGGATCCATAAAAATTAATGGCAAAAACTATCTAGGCTGTTCTTGGGCTGTGATATTTTAAAAATGCCTATTATGTAAGCTTTGGAAGCAAAAATCCTGGTGTGGAAAATTAGCACATGGAGTGATCTGAATTAGCTTAACAGCAAGCTCATGGCCAAGAAAATCACCTGCACAGACATCCAATCAATTTTGGCTCCTGCAGTTTGTAGTTCCCCAATGTTTTGGGGTCTGTTTGTTTGTTTGTTTGGGGTTTTGGATTTTTTTTCTTTTTGTTTTTGGGGTTTTTTTGTTTGTTTTCATGTACACATATACCTTTATATATTTTATCAAGCTGATATTATACTTCTTATAATCATAGCACTAAGTGATATCTAATTTCTAAGTTTACACTTAATTGGTGGTTTATATAGTAATTATCTGACCTCCGTACACTTGAATCTCTATTAATTCAGGTGAGTTTCTTTTTCTACTTCTATTAAAAAAA
>VXBJ01001352.1:45821-68944 GCA_013400055.1 Nycticryphes semicollaris | reverse complement strand
TCAATACCTCTTCCCCTAACTTAGACTTTCACTGTTTAATCATCAGGTATTCAATGAACTGAATGCTACAGCAATAATATATTTATGTATTATTATAGAAATATCTATGTCCTGGTTTCAGCTGGGATAAAATTAATTTTCTTTCTAGTAGCTGCTGTATTTTGGATTTAGTAGGAGAATAATGTTGATAATACATATAATTTTCATTGTTTCTAGATGATTTTTACATAGTCAAGGACTTTTTCAGCTTCCCATAGAAGCTGAAAATGAGCATCAGCAGGAAAAGATGGGCAAAGGAATATTTTACACCATAGAGGGCATGCTCAGTATATAAATGGGGTTGTCTGGTTGGGCAGGAGTTGACAATTGCTGTTTGGGACATGCTAGACAACTGACCATTGGGTGGTAAGAGCAACTTGTCTTGTATCACTTCATTTTGTTTATTCCATTATTGTTATTATTATTATCATCATCAATCTCTTCTTCCATTACTGTTCTATTAAACTATCTTTGTCTCAGTCAATGAAGGTTTTGTGTTTTTATTCCCCCTGATCCTTTTCTCCTTCTTCTTCCTACCCTACTGGTGACTGGGAATGGGAAGTGAGTGAGAAGCTGCATGTTTTAATTACAGCAATGGGAAAAAATATTTTCTAATATGAACACTGTAGGATCTGATTCATTTTTATTATTTTATATATAAGTATATAAAATATATGTAATAAAAATATATTGTTTTAAAGTAATTAGAAAAAAACAGTTGCCAGTGGGAAAACATTCTATGCGTATGATGACTGTATCTAAAATTATTTTGATTTGATAAAACCATAAACTATTATGCAATGATCTCCAAATAATTATACTTCAACCACCTCATATGGATTTGATGAATGGACTTCATGTGGGAGAGATGGATTTTAGGGATGGGCTATTTGATGGATAAGTAATTGGAACGATAGCCACATCCACAGAGTTACATTCAACAGCTCCACATCCAAAAGGAAACCAGTACTGAAGGATGTCCCTCAAGGATTTGTACTGGGACCAGTACTGTTCAATATCTTTATTAATGACATCAAGAGTGAGTCTGAGTGCACCTTGTCCTGGTTTGGGGTGGAGCAGAGCCAACTTTCTGTTCAGTGAGAGAGGGTCTTGACTATACTTATTGCTGTGGCAGCCAGGGTCAGCTGACAAGGTCCTTTACCCCATGGAGGGTTGGTGCCCTTAGGGAGGAATGGAGAGGTCAGGTGATTCAAAACTGACCAATAAGGTACTCCATGCCATCTGCCATGCTTAGTATAGAAGCTGAAGGATTAAAGAAGTCAGGCTGGTTCTTCTTCTTTGGCGCCTTTTTTATTAATGACATAAAGAGTGTCATTTTCTTCATTGGCTCTCTTTCTTCAATGACTGATGTCTGGGGAGGACCTTGTCAGTTCATCTACCTTCAATCCCCATCAGTGAGTCCTGGAACCCAGTTCCCATTTTTCACTGAGTTCAGTCTGGAACATTCCCAGTGCCTGCCAGTAACATCTTCCTGGGATTTTGATACAGTTTCGTATATACTTATGTGTACTGTATCTACTTGATTATTTCTTTTTTTAATTTTATTATTAATATTTAATTCAAGTAGTTTAGTATTTTTCCTAAACTCATAACTTTCTTTGTCTCTCTTTTTTCATCTCTTTGGAGTGAGAGGTGGGGGAAAGCATCTGTTGTTTTGTTGTTGGCTAACATGGTCCAAACCACAAAAACCTTCAACAAGATTGCAGATGACACTAAACTGAGTGGTGTGATTCACATGCCTGAGGGATGGGATGTTATCCACAGGGATGCGGACAGGCTTGAGCATTGGGCCTGTGTGAACCTTGTGAGGTTCAACAAAGCCAGTGTGCCCTGCATCTGTGTTGGGACAACCCCTGGTATCAATACAGGCTGAGGAATGAAGGGATTGAGAACAGCCCTGCCGAGAAGGGTTTTATGGTACTGATGGATAGAATGCTGCAAACAGATCATGGAAGGTGATTCTCACCCTTCATTCTGTTCTTATGAGATCCCACTTAAAATACTGTACCCAGCTCTGGAGCCCTCAGTACAGGAAAGTCTTGAAGCTGTTGGAGTGAGTCCCAAGGAAGGTCACAAGAATGTGGTATGGAATACCTGTCCTGTCAGGAAAGGCTGAGAGAATTGGGGTTGTTCAGCCTGGAAAAGAGAAAGCTCCAGGAAGACCTTATTGTGCCATTCCAATACTTAAAGTGGGCTTATAATAAAGATAGAGACAGATATTTTACCGTGGCCTGTAGTGACAGGAAAAGGGGCAACAGTTTTAAACTGAAAGTTAGATTTAGACCGAGTATAAGGGAGAAACTCTTTACTGTGTGGGTGGTTATCACACTGAAACAGGTTGCCCAGAGAAGTTGTGGATGCTCCATCCCTGGAAGTGTTCAAGGCTAGGTTGGATGGGGCTTTAAGACACCTGATATAGTGGAAGATGCCTCTTCCCATGGCAAGGGAATTGGACTAGACAATCCTTAAATGTCCCTTCCAACTCAAGCCATTCTATGATTTTTAAACCTGTAATTTTTGTACCCCTAATTGTGAGGATCTTTAAATAGTTATGCCCATGGAACAACCCATGACATATACATGACATTGTACATTCTGATGCCTTCACTAACTTAAGCAGTTATTGTTTATAAGATGTATATCTGATAATATCTTATCAGTTTATGTTAATCTTGAAAAATAAATTCACAGCACGTGAGACAAAAGATGGAGTGGTTACTGCACAGTAAAGGTCGAGTAGATTCTTCTGCAAGATTGGACTGATTTTGGCTTGGACCGAGTTAATTTTCTTTGTGATCAGTGTTCATAATACAGTGATGTTTTAGTTATTGCTGACAAGTGCTTATACAGAGTCAAGGACTTTTCTGCTTCTCACACTGCCCCAATAGCAAGTAACCTGGGGGTGCACAAGGCATTGTGAGATGACACAGCTGGGACAGCTGACCTCGACTGACCAAAGTGTACCCCATACTATATGATGTCATGCTTCGTGATAAAACCTGGGGGAAGAAAGGGAAGAGGAGATCATTGTTTAACCCTCACCACACAGACTCTTGGTCAGCCCCCTTTATCCCCGCAAGGAAGAAGAGGCAGAAAAGGAGGGTAAAGGAAAAAAAAAGCAAACAAACAAAAACTTGTGGGTTGAGATAAAGCCAGTTTAATAGAGCAATGTCAGAAAAAGAAAAACAACACTAATAATAACACCAGACACTCGCACCACCCTGAGCAGTGATCATAGATTTGCACACCCCAACTAACTCTCATTTATATATGGATCATGATGCCTATGGTATGGAATATTTCATTTGCATTTCCATCGTTCTGTCTACTGTTTTATAGGAAGCTGAAAAAAAAGGCCTTGAATAATGTAAATGTCACTTAGCAACAGCTAAAAACACTAGGTATTACTGACATTCCTTTCACAGCAACCACTAGAAAGAGTAGTTAACTCTTTCGCAGCTGAGACCACGACAGAAGATATTTGGACAAACATGGAATTTGTCTTCCCAAACAACCATGTGATGGAGCAAGGCTTTCCTGGAGATAGCTGAACACCTGCCTGCTGATAGGAAGTAGTGAATGAGTTCCTTATTTTACTGTGCTTCAGAGCGCAACTTTTGCTTTACCTATTAAACTGTTTATATCTCAACCCATGAGTTTTCTCACTTTTACTCTTCTGATGCTCTCTCATTGGAATGGGGGGGGCAGTAAGTGAAGAGTTACATGGAGTTAAATTCCTAACAGAGTTAAACAACAATAGTCTATTTTAAGTTAGTTTTAAGTACTTTTTGTGCACTAGTTTTGGAAGTATATTGTTTTAATTAATTAATTTTAAAAACTAAAAGTTTACAATGTACATTTAAATACTTATTAAGGAATTTCTTCTGAGAACATTAGTGGACCAATACACTGAAAGTGTGTAGTTTGAGCACATTTCCTAATAAAAGTTTCATGTCCTTATTTTAGCATTGATACAATCCCATTTTAGTAATATCTTGATTGTTATTTTCAAGTTCCTTATATCTGTTGTTTCTGGTAGAAGAACGTCCATGCTGCAGGGTGAAAGAACTATTGTCACTGTAGAGGATTAAAGAATGGCTCGTAACCCTCCAAGTTTATAAGACTTCATATTTTAATAAGTGGAAGATCTATTTTACTTGCACAGTCAAAATTTGTAGATTTCCATTTCTACAAGGATCACTCCAAATTATCTGTGGAAGTAGGGTTAATCTGTGGTAGGTAAAGTGTTAGTGTCAGTCAATAAATGTGTTGAACTATGGGGTAATTCAGTTACAGTTCAGTTTCTGTTTTAATATTTTTATGACCTTCTCCAAGGCTCATAACTCCACATTTTAAGATTAAAATGGTACATTTGTCCAGGACCATATATTTATAGTGATATTTCATTAACAAAACCCCTAATAATTCCTCAGCTTTGTAATTCAACAACAATTAAACCTACACATGCTTTAGATATATATAAATGAAATATCAGTGCGTTTTATGAAAGACTTTTATTTCTACTAACGGCATTCCTGCTTTTGATCCTCTTCTGCCATTGTCTCTGATTTTGCAAGAGTCATCTGAGAGTACTGATTCTTTGAGAATGTATTTTCAAATACTGGTCCTTTTAAAATAGTCTTATCATCCACTAGTGGATTATACCTGTTAAAGTATACTAATTATATACTAATTGATAATGAATTTTCAATTATTTCATGTTTTTGTTGTCATGTATTTCAAAGGTCTTTATCTCTGAAAAAATGCATAAGTATTATTTCTAAAGAATAGTTTTAAAAAAGCCAAACTTTCTTATTTTAGACCTATATTGGAATCACTGTTTTAGTTGTACTTGATCAAAAATGAGGTCATAATACTTGTATTAAAGTGTATTAAAGATATGACAAATGTTTATTTCATTAATAACTATGAAAACTGGAAATTACAACAAAAGGTCTTCTGAAGTTCTGCTTAATTTGTCAGTAAGTAGGTTTTACTAGAACAGATTTAAGAGTTTTCTAATGTTACTAAGATGCTTTTTTGGGGTTTTTTTTTTTGGGTTGGTTGTGTTTTTTGGTTGTTGTTTTTTTTTTTTTTTTAATGCTGCCATGACACACATGCTGTGTGCAAAATACAGTTTTCAAGCACAGTAGTGCCTGAAGTGCCCCCATTACAGCTTGATATGTTAAGAATACCATGAAACAGCACAGCCTTTAGATGTGAAGAAATCATGGAACAGAAGCTTCCTAAACAAGAAGATAATACTTTATATTTTTGAGACCTAATTCTTTTCCTTTACTCGCTCTCTCAAAAGTTATCACTATTTTGGTTCAGTGATGAAGATCAGTAATATAAAAAAAATTGTATAGACAATTACAAACTATAAGCTAAAATAAATCTGATTAAAACAAGAATCCTGCCCTCTGTTTTTATGTTTATAAGTGCTTTTTACTAGATTCAAGTTTAGAGCTCTTCCACAAACCTTTATGAATAGTATAATAATGTCTCCATATTACCACCTGCCCTGGTCCTCAGTAATATTTTTGTATATTTTTTTCAAGATCTAAATGCAATCAATCATTTTAGCCTCAAGAAACAGAACTTAGCAGATATTTTGATAATATTTGGTGGGGAAATAACAATAGATCTTGTTAAAAGCTATCCTAAAACAGTGAAGTAACAGCACATGATTCTCTGGTCTCTCCCGACCTGTTACATATTTTAATGCTTCTTCTATACTTCTTTTCAGAATGACTTAGTTTAAAAAAAACTTGTAGTCTCCCAATTTCTGTTTAATTCAGCTGATGGATATCTTCCTCTTTAAAAATTAGAAAAAAAACCCAAACACAAAATGTAACTGTTATAACACACAAGCCTTTGAAGACTTTTTTCTCAACCTGCATGAAATTTTGTATCCCATTCTTAGATACCAAATCTTTCCCAAGCTCTGTACAGAGAAGGTAAGTAGGCAAGTAGTATGTTTTTTTGGTTCAACAGCCAAGAAACCCATCTCTTATTAAATATAGACCAGAGAAATCACCATATTACTGAACTCAAGTATAAGATTGATTTTCTCTGGTATTATTAATCTTGTGGAATAGGCACAGTTGTTTTATGGTGAAAAAAATGACAGAATATTCTAGGCATTGATATGGGGGAAAGCTTGAAACACACAAATTTAACTTGGACCCCTAAAATTCGAGGTATTTAAGGCCTGATAGTAATATTCCTGTCTTAGACTATTTTCTAGCTAATTACAATAAAATAACTCTACGAATAATACCTTTTTTCCTTGAAATTTAAAGTTTCATCTGTTGAGACCTTTAAAATTCTGTCTTCAGTTTTAGTGGATGTTCCCGTCTTTATATGTTGGAGATAAGAAGTTCCTGATCTATTTTTTCTGAACCATACATTAATTTGTAGGCCTGTCATATCTTCTGTGGTTTTGATTGGTTTCGGTTTGGGGTTGGGGTTTTTTGGTTTTGCTTTGTTTTGTTTTGTTTTGTTTTTCTTTTAATATAAGCACTTCTATAAAAGCTTCTTCAATTTTCTTAATAGAGGAATTTCTCTGTGCCATTGATTGTTCCATTATTTCCTAAACTTCTGCAGCATTTTCTTTTTCAGATGGGTGACTAATAACACTCATCTGATACTTCATTATTGTTATTATTATGCATAATAAATATCATTAAATTATATACATATTTATATTCATAAATATGTGTAGACTAAGTAATACCTGTTGCAGACTTTGTCTACCTGGTTTTCTCCAAGCCTTTTGACGCAGTTCCCTACAGTCTCCTCCTAGAGAAACCAATGTGTTATGGTTTAGACAAGTCGTGTGGGTCATGGATGGGGACCCATCTGAAAGGGTGGTGGTGGTAAATACCTCCTTTTCAAACTGACAACCTGTCACAAATTGAATCCCCCAGGGATCAATAGTGGGCCCAAGGCTGTTTAATAGCTTTGCAAGAGATCTGGATGGAGGGATCAAGCGTATCATGACAAACTTTCCTGGTAACATCAAACTGGATGGGGTAGTGGACACTTTGGAAGGAAGAGCCACCCTGCAGGAAGATCCAGATAGGCTGGGAGAGTGAGCTAATGAGAACATTATGAAGTTCCACAAGGACAAGTGTAAGGTCTTGCACCTGGGAAAACATAATCCAGGAGTGCAGAACAGGCTGGGATCTACCTGCCTGGGGAGCAGCTCTGTGGAAAGGGACCTGGGGGACAGCAAGTCTGTTATGAGTGAACAGTGTGCTTCTGTAGCAAAGAAAGCCAACAGCATGCTTGGTTGCCTCATCAAGAGCATCAGCAGCAGAGAGAAAGAAGTCATTATCCCACTCTACTCAGTACTTGTCAGGCCATACCTGTAATACTGTGTTCAGTTCTGCAAAAAAGTTATGGACAGGCTAGAGAGGGATTAGAGAAGGACCACAAAGACAATCAAAGGACTGAGAAACCTGTCATATGAGGAAAGGCTGAAAGAACTGGATTTGTTCAGTCTTGAGAAAAGAAGGCTTAGGGGAGACCTTATCACCATGCTTCGGTATTTAAAGGGTATTTATAAAGAAGATGGAGACCCCTCTTTTACAAGGAGTCATGTGGAAAAGATGAGAGTTAACAGGTAGAAGATAAATACAGGGTTGTTTTTTTTTTTTTAAAAAAAAAAAAAAACCAAACACAGATCTTTTTTACCCAGATCAACTTTGTATTTGTTCTCACAGGGTTGATCATAATTGAAAACACTGGCTGGCATTTTTGGTTTTGGTATGTTTACAAACTGGGGTTTGTTATAAACAGACTTCATAATAACAAAACTAGATTAATTTTATCAGATTTTTTCAATAATTTCTGCCTCCTCATTGATTTAAAGACCAACTACAACCTGTTTACTGTCACTTTAAGATTTAGATAATTTCTAACTACCTCTGTAACTACTTAACTACCTCTCTGCTGAGGAGATTCCAATTGGACACAAGAGGAAAATTTTTCACAATTGGAACTATCAGCCACTGAATTAATCTTGCTAGGGAAGTGGTGGATTCTTAATAATTGGAGATTTTTAAGATTCATCTGGACAGGGTCCTGTCTAGACCATGTTTTTGGTAAAAAAGATTGGACCAGATGATCCTTGAGGTCCCTTCCAACCTGTTATTCTATGATTCTATGATGATTTTATTTAAAGAACAATATCATACACAGTATAAATTTGCATTAAATATAATTTAAGAAAATTGCAATAAGCACAATGCACACTTCAAAATAATATTGCATGCACTATTTACCATATCTTTTCCATTATAACATCTTAATCAGTTCAGCAGCTGACAGATTTTAGATTTTCCTTTATATTTGGTTTTCTTTTTTCTGTTTTTGTTTGAAGTTTTTAATTTGCAGTGAGATTTTAATGCTTATTTAGAAGAAACAGAAAGGGGTGAATAAAAGGGATAAGAATAAGGAACATATGGAGGACTTTGTGACTAGAGGACAGGCTAAGTAAACAGTAAAATAAATGGGTGATTTAAAGACATTGTGGAAAATTGGCACTGCCACAGTTAGGAGACTGAGACAAGAAGATGGTACTATGTAAAGAACTGAGTAATCCCAAGGGATTGAAAGAGTTGAAGTAAAGTCGGGGAGAACAAGAATTAAATGAACAAAATCTATCTCCTTCATGGCAGCTGAAAAAGTTTCCTGTTTTTCAGATGCAGGAGTAGAATCTAAGGCGATGATTTTTACATAGTGAATATATGTAAACCTATCAAGGAAATTAATCTAATTGTGCTTGTGTGTTAGTTACATGTATAAAATAACAAACTTTCACATGCATCAAATGTTATGGCTGACAACAATTTAAAAAGCTTCAAAGAAAGATGGGATAATTTCATATAAGATAACAGCCCCATGATCTGTTAGATACAAAGATAGCACTGTGGCTCTGCACCAGAAATTATGAAGTATGACAGCTTCCTGGGGGAAGTATTGACATGTTTTTGCCATGTCTTCACTCTTAGACATCTGCAGCAAGCAACTATCAGAGAGAGTGTATGAAGCGCAAAGGTCTTTGATCTGATTTATGTAATATTTTTCGTGTTTTATATGTATTTCCTCTGCTATGTGAAGCAGAGAAGTCTGTGCCCTGGACCTAAAATTCCTAATCCTCTGTCCTTGGTGTCACTAGGACAGAGTTGATTTTCTTAATGCTTGTATGGTACTGTGTTTTGGATTTGAGATTAAAACAGCATTGAAAACACACAAATGTTTTACTTATTGCTGAATGATGTCAAGACTTTTCCTGTTTTTCAGTCTACCCCTGACAGTGAGTAGGCGAGGTGTAAGCAAAAGGTTTGCAGGGTACACAGCCAGGTCTGCTGTCCAAGTTGACCAAAGACATATTTTATGACACATCATGCTCAGCCCTTGCAACTGAGGGTTTGATCTATTCGAGGTAGTTGTTGCTTGGATACTAGCTGAGCATCAGTCTGCTTGTGGAAAGTGGTAAACAATTGCTTTTTTTTTTTTTTTTCCTCTCTCTCCTTCCTTCACTTATTAAATTGTCTTTATCTTGAGCTATAAGTTAAAGAATGCTTTTTATCTTCCAGTTCTCTCCACTGTCTTGCTGGGGAAATAGAAGGAGGGGAGGAGGTAAGCAGCTGGGTGGGTGCTTAGTTGCCAAACCAAACCAAAAACAACCAAACAAAAAAAAACCCCTAAACATTCATTCTTTCAAAATAATTTTATTGTAGTTGAAAATTCAACTTTTCAAAAGGAAGAATAATTGAAATTAAGGTTCTCTGTAAAATTGTGTGTAAAGTGCTTGCTCCTAACTGCATGAGTACATGAGTTCCAGTGCACCTGTTCTTTATTCTATGCAGTTTGCAGTACTCTTCTCATTTGATACTGTTCTTTATGTTTATTGTTCATTGAGCACACATTGGTTTTATTAGTCACATACCTTTTGAAAGCTTACTTTGAAAACAGAATTATTAGTTACTTCACAAACACTTGTGCATCATTCCGTCCTCCGGTATCCAAGTGCCATATCGGTTATTTTTGTTAAGACTCGACAACAGTAGTGTCATTAATGGAAAACAAAAATGAGATCCATATTTAATTTTGAGACTGTCAGAGACTGATTTGGCTACCAAAGTATGGACATTTAATGTGCTTTAGAACAGTCTAGAACTTCCAACACAGTCAGCTGAGGTCCACAGAATTGATACAGGATTTGTAAAAGACTTGCATCTTTCTGAAGCAGTAGGTGAATGCTATGAGGAATTTTGCATCCCAATAGTCCTACATGCCTACGTGCGGGTAACCAAATAAAGACAAAGTGTCTTAAGTTAGTTATCTTTAGCCAAAAATTAAGAAGAATTAGAGTGCTCTAGATACCTAAGGACATATTTACAAGGAAGATTACAAATAGACCGAAGTTTGGCTGAACTTCAATCAGTGAGTGAGCTTTGGCCATGTCAGTAGCATACTTTCAGTATTTTCAACCACCAAGAGTAGCTCATTGGCTTAGGCAACATGAAGGGGTGTCTTTGTTTTCTCTCTACTGGATTGTGTCTGGTTGGCTGAAATAGAGAACAGGAATTCTCTCTGCTTCTTTAAATAAGCCCAGCTTGTGCCAGATGAGGAGTGGCACAAAAATCTTCTTACACTTCAAGTTACCTAATTCATATACTCAGATATGGATGTCTCTCCTTCTTTTATTTTAAACACTCACAGAACATGTCATGTTAGGCAAGTGTTACAGTAGTCCAGAAACTAATATAATGAGGTTTACTTTTCTTCTCAGCTTTAAACTCATACCTATTAGAAGAAGTAGGAGCAAAGCCAGGTTGGAACATAGACACACAATAAGATTTTGATTAAATATGTTCATAATTCACGGAAATTCATCAGGAAGAAACAGGTGGAGTTTAGATTCCAAAACATAGCAAGGCTCATTTTAGATGTGTATAGTAGTATGCTTCGTTTCCTGTTTCCAGGAACATTTATACACTACCGTAAAAGTCACCTGCAGAAATGAATTACCCTAGCTGCTTTATAAACCCTTAAAGGGCAAAGGTATGAGATAAATGTCAATGTGTGTAATTCACTCTAAGGATGTCTCCCACACTTCAATAGTCACTAAAGTGCTTACTTGTGGAGATCAGTGTGAAAGCTTCTAGCAGTATAAGGATACCTGTATCCTCAGATCCCTCAGCAAACAGGGATTCTAGAAATCCCTCTTCATCTATAGATTTCTAGGGTGTGCTATTCTTGCATTTTGAGTGGTTTGCAGTGCTGCATCAAGTAACAACATAAAATCTGCCTTGCAGAAATAGCTCAGCACAAGCAGAAAGTGCTCAAAAAGATACACAAGATATGTGACATAAGATAGATCTGAAAAGAATTACGCTTACTTCTTATGAACTTTACTTTTATGTGTACAGCCTTACAATGTTGAATGTAATTTTAATAGTGTATTTAAAAAGTAATATTTTGCTATTGCTCCAAATATTACCATTTCAGCTATTTCATCCACAGTATTGTTATTTAGAATAGAATTTAAGATATTTGTCTACAGTGTTAAGCATCCTTTATTGTAATTCTAAATAAAATATGCCATCACCATTTGTTTATTCAAACATGCCTAATCAGTTTTGCTACTATGGTTACTGTCAAATATGTTTTTTCAGAGGCTGGAACAAAGCATATGTGAAACAAGTATCAAAGCCTCTTTATCTATTTATTCTTCAATTAATATATGCAAAAGATGCTAGGGCAGGATTTCTAAACTAAAGGTTGCTGAATCCCTGTGTAATCTTCTACTTAACTGTATGCTAGACACAGGTGGGATATTTCACTGTCCCAAGGACTGCTACTAATCTCCCTCACAGACAGAACATGATCACTCACATTCTCATTATCTGATTTCCAGCTTAAAAGTGAATGATGATGAAATGATTCCATTGGTTGGAAATAAGTTGAAATAAACATAGAGCTTGTCAAGTCTTTGTCTGCACTAACAGGCCATAATGGTCTTGACCAGCTTCACTTGGGGCATTTACCCACACCATGGACCCAGGAGCTCTATTTAAATTCAGCCCAATGGTTTCAGTTACTGTATAAGCTCTCTTGAAGAAGTGAAGCAAGCTTTACTTCTAGAAAGTAGATCCAGAGTCCCCTGATCTTGACCTCTACCCACAGACTGGTTTGGATTTGACAGCATGTATTGTTTTGGGGTTTTTTAACGAATAGAATAATTTATGTTGACAGAGTTTGACCTTAGCCCTGTCTCATTACTATGGACTTGCCCAGTGATCCCCAGACCTGAGCCTAACTGTGATCTACAGATTGATTTTCCAGTTTGAACTTGGCTTGTCATCTTAATATTATTTTACAGTCTGGGCTATTTTTTGAACTCAACTGCAATCATTGGTCCTGACCTACTGGCCTTGTTTTAGTACTTGTGGGACTGTGGTCTGGTTGGTGAGGCCCCTGCTGCCTGAGTGACCCTCCTAAGCTCCCTAACCTGTAGGAAGCAGCCCTGTTCTTGCTGCTTCCTGACCCACAGTATGTCAGAATTCCTAAGTTTCATTTTCTGCTATTTCATTCACAACTTGTTCTAATGAAAGATGAATTGTCTTCCCTCCTATTCCATCCTGTCTGGCCCACCCACCTGAGAAGAGAAAAAAAAAAAAAAAAAAAAGGGGAAAATAAGAAATACCATGCTGAGTAGCATATATACTATGGCTGTAAACTGAAGGGAAGAACTTCGTAGGATAGATCATTATATGGGTACTCTACCACATTGAGTTTACTTATTTTGCTTTATAAAAATACTAAGAATGTTCTGGCTATATATTTTCTAAAATCTTTAATGCAAGAAAAAAAGGTAGGTAGTCTTAAAACATTATTTTTTAATGTTCTAGACCATTTCTGCTGCATTTATTTCATCATGCAGAATTTAGCAAATTTACCGACAAAAATTTCTGTAAAGTGGGAGAGATAGTACTCAAATGAGACATATATCTAAAGTGATTTCTTTCCACAAGTCTAAAAGTCTAAAGCAGAGCAAACAATGAGAAGCTTCAGGTGCATTAAAGGAAAAAGTAATGTAGCTGAGCTCTTCTAAAAATGGCATCAAGTGAGAAATTACAGATCGTGAGTTTACTGCAGTTTAAGGCTTTTTTGTAATGACATGCCCTCTCTAGTCCACAAGTGTGATTCATAGAATCTGCAATTACAGTAAGGTTCTTCCTGTGAGAAAAGGAGTTTAAAGTAAAGGAGGTCTGGGAATAAACAAATAGTGGAGCAGCAAGGCAAAAGTACTGGAACAACAACTTCTAAGCTGTTTATGCTACAGAATTATGAATTTTCCTAAATGTCAAAGTGTGTTCCAAGATACAGACCTTTAAGATACTTGTCACTAGGATAATCTCAGGTAAGAGGTGACCACACCCTTAAACAATAAACACCTAATACAGCCAGAAGCTGACTCATTCAAGGGTATATTATGAATAAGCCTATGCATCTTTTCAAATTCTCCTCATTGCTAAACAACTTTAAGGTAAAAATGTATTTTCCAGAATNCACATCTTAGAGAAAAATTTATATACTCAAAGCAACAGGAATTACAAAGTCAAAAACCTGAGGGTATAAAGTTCACTCTGCAATGTCAGTGTCAAGCACAACAATCATCTGCTTATATCTAGAATGCTCAGATGGTTATACCTCTTAACAGATCTAAAATAATTACAAAAGCTTTGTGCCTATGCTAACCAGCAGGAAATGTGGAGGAGGGCAGTAGAAAATCATCTAATTGGGCTGCAGGGAAATAATTTCTTTCCACTTGTGATGTATTTTAAACCCTATCCCAGAACCAGGGACACTAGGAGACCCTGCCTGATCAGATATACTTAATGAAGCACACAGCATTTGTTACTTACTCATTAATTTTTTTCACTATAAAGTTAATGGTCAAAAAAGATCAGTGATGACTGTTGTCTTCTTATTCATTTTCTTATTACAGTGTTGGAATTATCAGACCATTAGCAGAAGCAGCAAAGAGCACATTCTTAATAACTTGGTATTTTTTATTTAATTTAGTTATATGCAATTAGTGTTAGAGAAAGAAAAATCCCAGCTCTGCATAAAAAAAAATAAAAATTAACATTCCTTCTGATTTGGACTGTTACTTCTGTAAATATGCTAGATGCATGAGTGTGGTTAGCTTATTGCACTCTATATTAAGGTTATTGGGAGGATCACTCCCGTTGTAGATAAATTGCGGCTATCATTTAACAGACCACAAACCAGACTCCATTGCATGGCTGCAATGACAGTTATTGCAGTAGGATTGCTCTTCTTCAAACGACTTGAGAAAGGTCAGAAAGTTGTGGGTTTTTTTTTTGTTTGTTTTTTTTTTTGTTTGTTTTTTTGGTTGGTTGTTTGTTTTTTTTTTTTTTTTTTTTAACTTTTGAGTGCTTTTTTGATGCCTGACAGTTTTTGCAAACTATCTAAACATGACTTCCAAAAACATTCTCTAGCAGTTCTCTCAAAGGATCTTTACTTGCATAGAGTACTCCTATTCTCCAATGACTTTCACCAGCTGGGGAGAACCTTGTAATGAGCACATAACAAATTCCAAAGTTTCTTCGGTGTCAGGATGAAGGAGGCTAAACAATGCTGGTGTTCATGACCTAAAAAAATGAGGGGTAAGTGGTACGTTGTAGTTAGTGGACTGACTGAGCAACTTTTGCAACTGTCCACAGCTGTCTTTGTTCTTTCCTTATGTACAAGCTTACAAGTACTTTAACAAATATGCATTTTTTTAGTGCTACACCAACGGATAGTGGGTGCTGTAGAATTTTATCAGATAGACCATACAGCCTTTCCTATTATGAGCCTAATCACAACACTTTGGGTGAGAAGAAAGATGTTGTTGACTTTGCCTCACTATAATCAAAGACAAAATCAAGTCTAATTTTATAGCAGCAGCAATTTTATAGTGAAATAAATAATATGTATAAATGTCTGTTCTTGCTGTAAATACAGATTCTGTTTGGGCAGTTAAATTATCTAGGCCAAGTCACTTATATTATGGTGTTGTTTTTGTTCATGGAGAAACAGTAATTTATTTAATAAAGCCCAGTTTTTATCCTAATAGCTAACACGGCAGTATAAACAAAATGAGATTTCAGTATCTTTTCAGCAATAACCTGTCCTAAAAGACAGGTGGATGTGAAACAAACTTACTTTAGCTTAAACCACTCTGTGAGCAGTTCAGTGTCAACAGTTCATTTAGAAAGATCCCTGTTCAAATATAGAAGTACCTCAGAGGCTAATCTTTAATGAATGTAATTGTGATCAGGTTTCACTGCACAGACCATAATTTTTATTTTGCATCTTTGTAAGATACCATAACCTTTTAAGATTGTCTGACAATTTAGTATATATAAGCAACTGTAAAATTGTTTGCTAATTATTTCTCTACTCTTGGCTTACTGGAGAAAGACGAAAAAGGTCGTACATAAAGTGTGAAGTATAATCCAGTTCAAATCTTTGAATACACATAAGTTGCCTCTCTAACTTTTCATGTAAATTATTACTCATTTATTAGTCTCAGGCAGAAAACAGATACTAGATTATCCAGATGTTTGAACAGCTGCTTCTCCTAACTAAATTTGAATGGTATCTGTTAAGTATCCAGAGCCAGAATTTTCTCAGTGCCCAGTGAAAGCCAACAAGGGAGGTTGGACCTAGTACTGACAAACAAAGAGGGACTGGTGAAGGATGCTAAGGTTGGGGGCAGCCTTGGCTGCAGTGACCATGAAAAGATAGAGTTCAGGATTGTGGGTAAATACACAAAACAACAAGTAGGACTGAAACCTTGGATTTCAGGAGGGCTAACTTCAGCCTGTTCAAGAAAATGCTTGGAGAAATCTTGTGGATTACTGAAACAGCTCTTTCTCCAAGCTCAGGATTGGTACATCCCTAAGGGGAAAAAAAAAATCAAGCAAGGGAAACAGGAGGCCTGTGTGGCTGAGCACTGTGTCCTTGTGGACAAGAAGGCTAGTGGCATCCTGGTGTGCATCAAGAAAAGTGTGACTAGCAGGTTGAGGGAGGTTATCCTGCCCCTCTACTCTGCCCTGGTGAGGCCCCACCTGGAGTACTGTGTCCATTTGTGGACTCCCCAGTTCAAGAACAGGGATCTGCTGGAGATGGTACAGCAGAGGACCACCAGGATGATTAGAGGCCTGGAGCATCTTTCTTATGAGGAAAGGCTGAGGAACTTGTGTCTTTGTAGGCTGGAGAAAAGAAAGCTGAGGGCATCTGATCAATGCCTATAAATACTTAAAGGATGGGTGTCAAGGGGAAGGGCCCAGTTTTTTTTCAGTGGTGCCCAGTGACAAGACAAGAGGAAATGGGCATAGACATGTACGTAAGAAGTTCTATCTAAACATGAGGAGGAAATTCTTTACTTTGAGGGTAGCAGAGTCCTGGAAGTGGCTGCCCAGAAAGGTGGTGGAGTCTCTGTCTCTGGAGACATTCAAAATCTGCCTGGACCAGTTCCTGTGCAACCTGCTCTAGGAGGACCTGCCTTTGCAGGTGAGTTGGTCTAGATGATCTCCAGAGGTCCCTTCCAACCCCATATCATTCTGTGATTCTGTGTGAAAGGACAAGGGACAAAGATCACAAACTGAAATATAAAAAAAATTCTATTTAAACATAAGAAATCTGTTTTACTGTGATGGTGATCAAACACTGGCACAGGTTGCCCAAAAAGGCTGTGGATTCTCCATCCTTGGAGGTAATCAAAACCTCATTGGAGAAGATACTGGTCAACCTACTGGAACTGGACACTACTTTGTGCAGGGAGAAAAAGTGATCTGCAGAGGTATCTTCTGGTCTTGACTGTTCTGTGATTTTGTGGTATCCTATATTAATTAGATTATATAAAAACAAATAGCAAACTACTTGAAACCAGGAGGCAGAGATAATATAATGGATAAAAGCGGTCATGTACTGTGAAATCTCAGTTTCCTACTGCCTCTGTGCTTTTGTGGACTGTATAACTATGAGCTTTTGGTATATGAGGAATAATTGATTAGAACCTTCTAATAATCGATTCAGTCTCACTGCTTATGGATCTTGAATTCTGTTTCTCTTCATGTACATATGCTAGAAACAAAAATATAACAAGGTAGCCTTTGCTGATGATTCCCTTGATTCAGGGAAAAAGCATAATTTATTTCTCCCCAAATGAGAACAGCAGGAGGACTGAATAATATGGTCTGTAGCACTGACCGTAAGCAAAGGGAAGATTTCCAGACAAAGACAAATGGGAAAGGCTGTGTTTGAAGAGAATTTTCCATAGCATTTTCAAAGGCCCACAAAAGTACATTCATCAGCTCCAGGAGAACAGGCACTGTATTTTATGAAGTGTTCAGAATAATTGAGTGTAACATTCAAGCTGAGCTAGTTTTGTATCTATCAGGTAGTGAGAAAATTAAACCAAATTAATTACATGTGAAAACGATCAATAACAAAGCCACAGGAAATTTTTATCTTTTGGTAGGCCTTACTACATATAGGTATGTGGGATAGTGTCCTCACAGATCATGCGGTATTTTGTCAGAACTATTTGAACTCTTAAATCCAGTCTAGGTTTTTCTCTCACATTAGAGGACATGTGTGAAACTGAAGAAATTAGCTCGGGGGTGATCTGTCACAAAACATCTGTGGTGGATATTATGAGGTCTGTAATTAGAAGGAAGTTATTAGTTCTGCACAGACCCTAGCATATTACAAAGAGCTTGCAAAGAATGACTGCTGTGATAGAAGAGTGCAGTCGAGAAATCAACAGGTTAGGTGGTCCTGGCCTAACTGCATCCAAGAACAGTACCAGAAGCCAAGAAGAAACATTAGATCCCAGATGTCCTGTGGGGACATGGAAGATCTGATCAACAGTTTCTCAGTTGTAACATAGATTATTTGTAATAGACACAGAGTTAAACTGAGATGACAGGATATGTCCCCCTCTGCTTCCAGATGAATCAGTACTTTAAATGTGCAGTACAGTAAATCAGAAAAGTTGTATCCTTACTGCAGTGATTCTTTTGCCAACCTCCCAAAGGAACCACTGGTGAGTGAACTGAGAGCATTTTCTCAGTCTGGTGGTGCAGCTGATGTGTGGCAGAAATCCTCAGATGGTATGTAACAGCTATGGTTCAAGTACACAGACAAGTTGTGTAATTTTACAGTTAGTCATGTCATTTAACACAGCACAGTGGGAAAGGAGGAAATGTCCCCTGAGATCTCCTGCTAATCTGTCCCTGATGTAATCCAGCATGAAACAGGATGTTCTTTTCTGGTTAATGCAACTGAAAATATATGTATATTACTATTAAATTGGAAGGTCAAGGTAGTGAATAAATTACGTGCAAATATATGGAAACTACTTCTAGAAAAACACACAGGAATGAAGGGAAAGGCATTTAAAAATATTTCTATTCACTCTATGAGAAAGAGGTGCACTTAGTGGGATTAAAAATATTAATATCTCCAAAAGAAATGATACACTCAAAATCTTGTTACTGGCAAAATGAACACACTATATATACAGAGCTAAGACTTCATATTAATAGAGTCCAATATTAATGAGTCCACTTAATGTGCTACCAATTCAAATTTTCTAATGAATACAGAAAAGATTTTGTATTAATACAGCTAAAACTTATACAGCCTTCCATACTCACACCTCTGATCATTTACCACTTCACTATAGTGCTTAAATCACCCCTCTGCTCTCACTCTGGACCCAAAGGTTCACAATGTCAGTCATCCTCAGGGTTGTTGTGTTTGGGGGTGTGATCACTGGGAAGACTGGGGTGTCTATGTCAGGTGCAGCCCCTTTTCATGGGTCTCCTCTCTCTTGGGGTGTATTGGAGCAGCATTTCTGCACTTCATCAGCTGGCAATCAGTGTTGTTGTAGGTACATATAGAATTTTGAGTACTTAACAGAAATTATAGTAGTTATTGTTTGGCTTTAAATATGCCCATGATATATAAAGCCATCTAAGGGAGATAGAATAAAATTTTCCTGTTGCAAATGAATGTAAAAGTTCATATTGCAGCTATTACTACTAAAGTCAGTGATTGGACAGTAGACTAGGTGGATCACTTTCTCATACAGTATGACAGTTTTTATATTCTAGAGGTTTTACTTGAGGGATAAATTGATAACTCAAACTCTAATTTTGGTGATTTGGGGAGTTTTTTTATTTTAAATGCACTTCCTATAAATCAATTTAGGTTCTCAGTATATTTAAAAGGAGAAGGACTTAAAAATAAAGTAAAAGCAGTATTCATGTTATGGACACAAGAAATAAAACAGTGCCTCTACATGAACACAAATTTACAAACCACATATGAATCAATACATTTTATTTACATGCTGACATTTCAGCAAGCACTTTAAATGTCTATAGGTATTTTATAATTTTAGCAAGCAAGATTAGAGAGGTAATTGCAAGCAAACACTTTGTTGCTTAGATTTAACATCTTTGTTCTAATATCAATATTTACTTCAGTACTTGGAATTCAGATATATTTTTTCTCTTGTTATGTACTGTTTTTTCTTGGCTGTTTTGTCCTGTCCCAAAATGAACTAATTATCATTCTCTTAGGGGGAAAAAAAAATCTCACACTACTATTTCCCCCCCCCTTAATTTGTACACATATTAACACCAAGAGCTGCAGAAAGTTCTACATACTCTAAAAATATGTAGAGGTTTACTGGTCAGGACTGAACCAATTTACAAGCAAACCTTAAAAACTTATTTATAGATACTGAGCAACAATTTTTCACACCATCACAGTAGACTGGTAAGGCTTAGAAATTGGTTGGCAACAGACAAGTTACTATGGAATACAATTATTATTTCTTCACTTACCCGCCAGCTGTTCTCAAACGCAGTCAGCAGTCTGATGATACATTGGAGGGCTTACAATTATCCAGATAAGGCAGTTTAAAGTCACTTATGAGCTAGTCAGGTTGTGTACACATTTTTAATTCTCTGGAATTCACGTTATAGAAGTAGAGACATGTATATCCTCCAACGTGTCATCAGACTGCTGAGTGTAAAGAAACAATCTAGGAAATGGGCTTTCAAATGCTACTATTTTACAACATGAAATAAAGAGGCATGGAGAGTTGCTGCAGCTGTGGTTTGAGCTTTGCCAATCCAAGTGTAGTGTCCTGCACCTGGATCAGGACAACCCCAGTACCAATGAAAGCCGAGGGATGAAGGGATTGTGAACAGCCCTGCTGAGAAGGACCTAGGGGTACTGGCCAGTGAGAAGCTGGACATGAGCAGGCAATTTGCGCTCACAGCCCAGAAAGCCAACCACATCCTGGAGTATGTAAAAAGAAGTGTGGCCAGCAGGTCAAGGGAGGCGATTCTCCCCCTCTACTCCACTCTGGTGACAGCCCACCTGAAGTACTGCATCCAGCTCCAGAGCACTCAGCACAGGAAAGATATGGAGCTGTTGAAGTGGGTCTGGAAGAGGGTCACAAAGACGAATAAAGATATGGAACACCTCTCCTATGTAGAAAGGTTGAGAAAATTGTGGTTACTCAGCCTGGAGAAGAGAAGGCTCCAGGGAGACCTTATAGAGTCCTTTCAGTACTTAAAGGAGGCTTATTAGAAAGATAGGCCTTTCTGCAGGACAAGGGATAATGGTTTTAAACTAAAAGGGGGGAGGTTCAAACTAGAAAGAAAATTTTTACAATGAGAGTGGGGAAACACTGGAACAGGTTTTCCAGAGAGGCGGTAGATGCCTCATCCCCGGAAACATCCAAGTTCAGGTTGGATGACACTCTGAGCAACTTGCTCTAGCTGAAGATATCCCTGCTCCCTGCAGGGGTGCTGGAATAGACAACATTTAAAGATTCCTTTCAACCCAAACTATTCCATTATTATATCCCAACTAATTTCAGTTCTGCCTCTGGAACAATATAACAACTTTCTATTACCAACTTTGGACTTAAAATGTAATTTAGTGTTGCTACCTGCTTAGGGGCATAGGGTGAGAGTAATTCACTGACTTAATTTTTCTTTCTTGTTCATGTATATAATTTTAATCAATAAATAAATCTGTTGTTCAAAATGCACTTTAGTACTTATCAAAAAAGGACCCAATCAACAGAGTAAAACAGCAAGAACTGGAGCTTTAATTTAAGCATGAATTACTGAACTGCAGCTAATATCAAACTGACTACTGGCCTTCCTTAACAGAAGCATTAATTAGACGAACAAAGGGAGCAAACAAAGTGTATGATTTGACATTCTGTATGAGATGCACTGTGGTACAGTGATCCTGCAAAAGAAAGCAAAAAAATTAATAAAAATGCTAAACTAAGAGTATCTTCTTTGAAGATGAGAATTAGCACAGTAAATTTTTATCAGATGAAAGGAGATAGGCTGAACTTTCCTAGAGACAGTTACTGTATGTATTTAAATATAGATAAAATATACTATATGGAAAACAAAGGTATAATAAAGCTTAAGTTAAAGTTAATTTTAATTGTGTATGTATATATATATATATATATATAAATGGCAAAGTATTTAATTGAATCACCTCATGCTAGTAATAAGTCTGTACTCTTCCTTCATCCTCAGTCTACGTTTTATCCCCAGGGGTTTTTATATATAAAAACGATACAAAAATATGTATTTAAGGAAGAGTTTAAGTTGCTCCTAAGATTTTCTGTGGCATTTCTTATCACGGATAAGTCCTTCATAAATCAACAAAGAGTTTGTCTTTACAATATATCTACTAGGCTGAAATATACCCACATTATTTTATTGGGCAAAGTTTTGGCAGTGCAGGAGCTGCAGGGGTGCCTTCTGTGAGAAGACAGCAGAAGCTTCCCCCATGTCCAACAGAGCCAGTTCCAGTTGGTTCCAAGATGGACCAACTGCTGGTCAAAGTTGAGGCAATCAGTGACTGGTAGACTGGTGATAACATATTTAAGAAAGGGAAAAAACTGCTGCACAACAGCAGTCAGGAGACAGGAGTGAGAACATGGGAGAGAAACAACACTGCAGACACCAAGGTCAGCAAAGGAGGAGGAAGAAGCGCTCCAGGCACTACAACAGAGAATCTCTGGTGAGAAGACCATGGTGAAGTAAGTTACTCCCCTGCAGCTCATGGAGGCCCATGGTGGATCAGGTATCCACCCTGCAGCTCTTGGAGGACCCCATACCAGAGCAGGTGGGTGTATTCTGAAGGAGCTATGACCCTCATAGAGATGCTGTGCTGGAGCAGGTTCATGGCAGAAACTGTGGCTCTTGGAGACCAGCCAACACAGGAGCAAGTTTTCTAGTAGGACCTGTGGGCCCACAGTGGACCCACACTAGAGCAGTCTGTTCATGAAACACAGGAAAGGAACCTTGCAGTTCTTGAAGAACTATAGCCCACAGGAAGAACCCATGTTGGAGAAGTTCATGAAGGACTATCTCCCATGGGTGGGACCCCATACTGCAGCAAGGAAAGACCATGAGGAGGAAGAAGCAGCAGAGAAAATGTGTGATGAACTGACTGCAACACCCATCCTCGATGCCCCTGCAATGTCTATGGATGGGAGGTAGAGAACTTGGGAGTGAAGTAGAACCTAGGAAGAAGGGAGGGGTAGGAAAGATGTTTTTTAGATTTGTTCTTACTTCTCATTATTCTACTTTGATTTGATTAGTGATAATTAAATTCATCTCCCCAAGCTGAGTCTGCTTTCCTCATGATAGTAATTGGTAACTGATCTTTCTGTCCTTATCTTGACCCTTCATCATATCGTTTCATCATATTTTCTTTCCCCTCTCCAGCTGAGGAAGAGAAGTGATAAGCAACTTGGTGGGCACCTGGTGGCTAGCCAAGGTCAACCCACCACAATTATACATGGAAAGATGATGATCTTCATGTTAAAGAGAAAATGTTGAAGTAGAGTGATGAAGACAAAATTCTGTTTGATATATGATAGCTTAGCTCCTGATTTAACATGG